>CATIWJ010360764.1:0-16560 GCA_949640765.1 Croton laevigatus | reverse complement strand
ATTGAAGTTTATTCTGATGGGGAGGAGATGGACTCTCCTGTGGAGAAGAAAGCAAAGGATGAATCTTCTTATAAGCCAGTTCATAATGGTACGAAACGTCAACATAGGCTTACATCTAGTGTTTGGGCTTATTTTGATTTTCTTGATGAGCCGGATGAAAAGGATAATTTAATTTACAAGTGTAAGAAATGTGAAAAATCTTACAGGGCTGATAGTAAGATGGGGACAGGTAATTTACTTCGTCATGTTAAGAATTGCAAAATGAATAGGGATGTTCGTTAAATGATTTTGGATCATTCTTCCTCTGTTTTAGATAATAGGTTGCCTACTTTTAATATTGAATATTTTCGTAAATTGTTGTCTTTTGCAATTGTGAAGCATGATTGCCTTTTTATTTTGTTGAGTACGATGGGATTAGGAGATGTTTTAGTTATTTGCACCCTGATTACAAACCTGTTTCTCAAAATACAATTAAGAGTGATGTGCTTAAGATGTATAAAAGGGAAAAAGAGAAATTAAAAGTGGAGTTAGGTTTAGTTTCTGAAAGAATTGCACTAACTTTCGATTGTTGGACCTCCATAACCACTGATGGTTATATTTCTTTGACTGGACATTATATTGATAATGATTGGTGTTTGCAAAAAAAAAAATTTTGAATTTCTATTCTTTGGCTTGTCCTTATACAGGGATTCATTTATGTGATAATGTGTATGGCTTATTGAAAGAATGAGGCATTCAAAAAAAGATATTCTCTATTACTTTGGATAATGCCACTTCTAATGATGTTTTTGCTGAAAACCTTAAAGGAGAACTTAACTTAGTTTGTGAGGGAAGTTACTTCCATGTTAGGTGTTGTGCTCACATCTTGAATTTAATAGTTCAAGATGGATTAAAGGAAATTAATAGTGCTATGATTAAGGTTAGGGAAAGTGTTAAATATTGTAAATGTTCTCAAGCTAGGAAACAAAGGTTTTTAAGTTGTGTTGCTCATGTTGAACTTGATTCTAAAAAAGGCTTAAAACAAGATGTTCCAACTAGATGGAACTCCACTTACTTCATGCTTGAGAGTGCTTTATACTACAAGAAAGCTTTAATTTATTTTCAAAAAGTTGATGCAAACTATGTTCATTGCCCATCCGAGGGAGAGTGGGGTAGAGTAGAAAAAAATTTCAGTTTTTTGAAGGTTTTTTATAAAGTGACTCTTGCTTTTTCCGGGATCAAATATCCTACTGCTAATCTCTACTTTTCTAATGTGTTGAAGGTTAGATTGTTGTTGAAAGAGCAAATGGAAGCCTATGATTCGTTTATGCAAACAATGGCTAGTGGGATGTATGGAAATTTGGGAAATATTGGTCTGATTTTAGTACATTTATGGCTGTTGCTGTGGTGTTGGATCCACGTTTTAAGATTCAGTTTATTCAATGGGGTTTCAAGAAGGTTTATAGGGATAGTGATGAGTGTGTGAGTGAGTTTTCCAAGGTTAAAGATGCTGTGAAGGGATTGTATGTGTTGAAAATGCAGCTAATGATGATTTGATGATGGTAAACCCTTATTCATTTTATTATTTTACATTATATACGCTTACTTAATTCTATATTATATGGTTTTGATTTGTTCTTAAATTTTTTAAGTCTTTTTTTTTGCTATTGGCTTTTATTTAGAATTTTGATAGCTTTTCAAATTTACAATCAAATGTGACTGTAAAATCTAGGTTGGAGCTGTATTATGAGGAGCCACTCATCCTTCGTATAAGCAACATTGACATTTTGGCTTATTGGAAAACAAGTTCGATGTGTTACCCTATTTTAGCTCAACTTGCTAAAGATGCACTTGTTGTCCCTATTTCTACAATGGCTTCCGAATCTGCTTTTAGCAATGGAGGTCGTGTGCTTGATTGTTTTAGAAGTTCATTGAAACATCCAACTGTTGAGGCTATGATTTGTCTAAAGGATTAGACTTTTGGAGAAGGTAAAGGAAGTGGTGAATATAAATATTTTTGGATTTTTCATAACTTTGTATTTGCTTGAGTTTTCATTGATGTTAATACTAATTTTTATTAATTATTATATAGCAAATATGAATCCCCAACTTGATGCATTATATGAAACTATCATGAAGAATAAAGTGGAAGAGAAAACGGATGATATGCCATGCACGTCATCAAGTGTGCCATTTGCGAGTACTCAACAATCTACCTCCACTATGTTTAACAATGCTTTGTGTTTTAATAAACTTTAAACTTTTGTGTATTGTGGCACTTTGATACTTTATTTGAGATTTTATTTGAATCTATGTATGTTGTGGTATTTTATTTTGAGTATGTTGTGAAAATGTGTAGGTTGAAGTATGAAAATATTATGATTTATATTGTAAACAGGTTAATTGGGTTAGGGTCGACCTGATTAGCAGGTCAAACAGGTCGGGTTGACCCATTTACTTCAAAAAAAAAAAAAAAGAAGATCAGGTCAGATCAACCCGAAACCTAAACAGATCATGTTAGGGTTGACATTTCTAACCCATTTATCAAACCAGATCAAGTTAGAGTTAGGGGTTTCTCAACCCGAAACCCGTTTAACCCGCTTATTAGCAGATCAGGTCGACCCAACCTGATCTGTTTGATAGCCCTAATTTCAATGAATAATTATAAGAAATAAAATGCAACTGCTTACTGACAAATTAGTCTAGATCTCGACAAGGATAACAAAAAATGAAAAGTAAAAAAAAAACACATATCACCGCAAACGAGCATCGCATGTTGCACTTCTTATTATAAGCTTGGTCACCACAAAGGAAAAAAAACCAAAATCAATTACTCAAATTGAGGTCATAAATAATATTAATTAAAAAAATTTGAAACAAAAAATTAACAATTAGACAACATCTTTAAGCAATCATCGTCGACTGGAAACCCTAGCTTCAAACTAGATACCAAAATTGAATGAAGATGTCAAGGCCATGAGTGGACAAGCCATAGTGGCGGTGGCAGAGAAGCATTGATCGGGAGGTTTCAGATCGAGCTCTATTCATCTTCTTATCCTTTGATTGAAAATATGAACGTCAACGCAAAATGATAATTAGAAAATCTCCAGTTCAATGGAGAAGGAAAGAAGAAGATAAAGAAAGAAGATGAACGAATAGATGAATGAGAGAGGAAATGGAGAAACGAAGCAAAACGGGCGAAGAAGGGAGAGATTTCTGAGAAAACAAAATGAAGGATTTTAGGGTTTCGGTCTAAAGATTAAGTCTCGAGAAATATAGTTGAAAAATATGGGTTTAGAGAGACGAAACACCTCTGAAACTTTGATCTCAAGTGAGGTTGCTCCAACGACCAACAGAGGCGCGGTTGGTGGCGTTGACTTTGTTTAAACATTACCTTTCCAACGGTCTATGATGGGTGTCGAAATCACCAAAAATAAATTATCCTACTCTAAAGATTTTGTATATAGCAGAGAACATGGTCGATCCCACAAAGACTGATCAAGCTTATTTCTGTAGTTCTAGAATAGAAAAAGGGGTTTGTGAATTGAACAAAAATAAATTAAATTAAAAAAATACAGCAGGAAAATAGAATCAAAAGCAATGAAAAATGAATATAGCCAAAGGTAATATTCTTAGTTTGAAATTCTTATGTTTGATCATTGACTTTAAGATAACTTAATAATTCAAAATCACAGACATGGCAAAAAAGAATGTCAATTCAACCAATCTTTCCTTGTTCTTAGATTATTAAGATACGATCTAATAATAACCCTTAATTAACAAACAACCCTAAGTACGACGAAGGATTTAATCTGTCAATTGCAATGAACACAAGAAAGTCTTTGCCCTAGTTAACAAATTCTACGAGAATCCATTTAAACTAGATCATGCAATTATCTTTACTTTTTAATTTCTTTTGCATTCATACTTTTACTGCAGCTTATTAAGAAACTACATCCTTAATGTATTTTGTTAGTTGATCGATTTAGCTAGTTGATTAATTGATAGGATGCATATAGCTAATCAATAAGATTAAATCTGTAATTATTTAGTCGAGTTGATGTAAGTAGTGATTGATATGACTTGATTGTGACAAGACTTTTGGGTTACATTAACTCTTAACTGAAGGGATGAGTTTAGCCTCTAAAGGCTATGGAGAAAATGTAAAGAATCTAGAAAAAAAAACTAAAAAACATAACTATAAGGAGGTGTTCCCAAATGCCTTATAAAATACCTAAAATACACTTATATATTGTCTAAAAGTAGGGCAAATAATAATATAACAAAAGTGCCTAATAAAAATTACTTAATTCTTCTTCCTAGGCTCTAATTTAAGCCAAAAACGTTAAATGGTGAAGCGGGCTAGCGTCTAAATTAAGTTCAGCCCGTATCTCTCTGTCTTGACCATTAGACTTGCCCAAGGCTAACTCCAGCAGCATAAAAAATGTCCAAGAAAATTATAGTGCTTTAAATCTCCTTAACTATGCTCGAAACGCTTCCTTTTCATCACATCTAGTAATCCCTAACCAAAATATATAAAAACAAGTAAAAAGCTCACATTTAAGCATAATAAATCACCAAATAAGCATATAATTAAGAAATAAAACATGCTAGATTTACAAGCTATCAGTCCGGTGCGTGTTGACGGCGGAACTCAAAAGTGGCGATGGTGATAGTTTGAATTTTCTGCAAAAATTCCCCCTCTAAAACCAAAAACATTTCAAGCTGCCGCCATAGAGCTGCGCCGTTGACAAATAACAAACTACTAGAAATTTGGCCTCGAGAGAAAGCCAATGCCACCAACCATGTAACACTCCTTCCAAACCCACAAATGAGTCCAAAAGAAGCACTACTTTTTCGGGCAAGAGTCGGTCATCTTAAGCTTATGTATATTATTTTTCTTTTTTTTTTCTCTTATGCAAAGTAATCATTCATTGATATACAACCCTACATACCATATATGTAACATCCTATTCTCATATTAGTTAGTCTTTCTTGATTTGTCATTAGCTAATAGTGTCTTCTTCAGGTATTTCGGGTCCCGAGGCATAGGAGCGTAGGAGTCGACCTCGAAATTTGTGCTAGCGACGGATAGTTAAGAGGTAAATTTTATGTCTAGCTTTTGAATGTTATTTTGTTGGGCTAGAATTTGGTGTTATTATTGGGCCAAAATATGGTGTAGGCCCTTGGGTTTAAGTAATAAATAGGTGGAGTGTTGATGTGGGTCAATTGAGTTTAATAATAAATGAAATGAGTTGGGCCTAGGGAGTAGAAAAGAAAGGAGGAATGAACTTGGGCATGGGCTAAGACCCATGTACCAATAATTTGACATGTGGCCCAAAGAATTTATATATAAAGACTCCAAAACAACATTCTAGACCTATCCATTCTCTTCTTCTTCTTGATTGCCGACTTCCACTCCTTCTTTCATCTTTTCTTCTTCATTTCTACCATTACCATCATTTTCACTCCCCTCTCTTCCCATCAACCCTAGCCGGCCCACATCACAAGACTAAAGGAGCATTTTCAAGCTTGTGTGTCAAGTTGGCTAAGCAGAAGCTAAGGGTAGAGGTAAGATCAAAGTTAAGGTTTAATTACTTTTGAGTTGAGTTAGGGTTTGTGCTATATCAAGTGAGATTTGAAAGGGTCTCTTGTTAGATTATGTGGAATGAGTTAGATCAAGCTAAGTTTTGGCAAATGGTAGAAACCCTAGGTGTGTTGGTTAGGGTTTTGTTTTGATTCTTCAAATAGAAAGCTAAATATTGAGTTTTTTAGGTGATTTAGAAGCTGAAGCTAAAGCTAAGGAGAAAGGAAATGAGCTTGCTTGAGCTTAGTGGAAGCTCACATTTTAAGGTTTGATGATTTAACCATTCCCTTTTTAAGTTGATTTTCATTTTCCTTTGAAAACATGAAATGTTTACTTGATTTGAGTTTTGAATGTCAATATGCATTTCCTTGAGAATTTCTCTTGATTTAAATGCTGTAAAACATGTTGATAATGCCATAATTTGAGGTTATGAAATTTGAAATTTAATTGAAAGATGTATTTCGAAGATGTATGAAAAACCCGTCTAGCAGCACAGGTGTCGTGCTCGCGACTATCACACTTCGGTGTGGTTGTCGCGCTCGCGACTACTATGTGGAGAGACAGAAGGTAATTGAGGCATTCATCGCGCACGCGACGGTCACGCCCTTGTGGCTGTTGCGCCCACGACTGCCTATGTTTTCCAGCGTGCCCGCGACCGTCACATACCCTGTGGAGGCCGCGCTCGCAATGATGACATGTAATGAAGGCCTCGTGCTCATGACTCATGTAGCGCACGCGACAGTCACATCATTTTGGAAAGATTTTTAAATGAATTTCATAGAATTCGAGTGAAATGAGGCTTGTTCTTGAAACTCAACAATTATGTATGATTAGGAGTATTGAATAAGAGAAATTGAGTATGAAGATTTATCAAGAATGAGATTCAATTAATGGGAATAAAATTGTAATTTGTATTATGAATGCTTAATTGATTTAACGCTCATGTGGCTCGCTTAGAACGCTAGAGATAAGACTGCGATGCATTGTAGGGTTAAGAACCGCGGGAAACATGATTATGGGTATTATGGTAACCCAGTCAAATGAAAAGATTTCGAGTATTATGGTACTCAATCAAACGTATGAAAATATATATTACTCAAGTGGAATATGAGTATTATGGTACCCTATGATAATATGAAACCTTAATTCTTGAGTTCTTTCAAAGCCATTAGAGCAAAGAATATATCTTGTATGAATGGCTTTCAATTGTTTTACTTAGTTCTTTCTTCAAATGTTTGTTATGATTTATTTATTGTTTTAAAATATATTTTTTTATGTTATTTAAACTTCGGTTAAAGCATCCACTAAGTAATAGTTTTGCTCAGCGAGTTTACTGGCTTAAACTCATAGGTTGAAGGTAATTAGCTAGGAGTCTTGTCACAGCCAGCCGTCTTCATCTGCAACCTCAAAACTCTTTTGGGTATATATAGACATTTGGTGTTTTATAGACTGGCATTTACATAAGTCTCCTAAGAAGGATAAATATTTGTAATTCTATTTTGTATTTAGAATCAAGGATATTGTAAATGAGTTATGAGATATTAGTCTTAGAAAGCTAGTATTGAATGGTTATATTTATGTATATTTATATTATTTTGAAGTGCTTGCTTGATACATATGAGGAGGAGGATATAAGGATGGTATATTTGAAGTGTTATGACGCGAAACCTATGGCACCCGGTCTGTTATCGAACTCCAACAACGAAAGAAATCCATTCCCTATAACACCCGTTGCTTAAAGAAGCAAGAACGCTAATAATCGAAGGGTTTGAAGGACTGAAATCAGAAGAACGCCACAACGAAGTTGATAAGTAGATTTGAATTCGTGATGCAATCGAAGAATTAGAGAATCCACCCTAAATCGAAGAAAAGCAATTGGATATTCTTGACGAATAAATTTGTATTAAAATTTTGAATAATATATCCCTAAAATCGACATCTTAAAGGCCTTTATATAGTGAAGCCTTAAATCCTAACAAAAGATGGAAATCCTATTTTAATAAGGAAAAACAAAAATAAGGAAATAAAAAATAACAACTAAGCAAGCCCATGTGGTCCTAACTAACTAAATATGAAGGGGACCACCAAAATAGGCCTAAAATATTCAATAAACTTGCCAATCACGTCCAAACCTTCTAAAAACATGCCAAACACGTCAGCACTTGTAAAACAGCGTTTTAAGCCCCGAACAAGCACCCCTTAGCGTTCGCTATGTAAGAATGGTGTGCGCCATCTCTGAAAACCCTTGAAAATCTTCAGAACTTGCTCTCAGCATCATGATAATCCTTGGTTGAAGTTCCAGCTCTATTCTAACCTTCTCAGACGCATCTTCAGTCAATTCCTTGCTCATTTGCTCTTGAACATACATTCCTAAGCTTGCTTGAAACTTCTTAGCTTTGTTTCGTGTTAATGGACCTTGAGGAAGCACCAAAGGATCCTTGACCGTTCCTTGATTCACATCAGAATGTACTTGACTTAGGTTTTTTAGGGCAATTGATTCCCTTAAGGGCAAAGTGGCACCCTCATCTATTGATGATTTGATTTCTACTGTAATTTATTCTTATGAAACTTTTTCTCCTATATCAATGAATAAAGTTTTTCTGTCATTACAAAGTTGTATGGGTTTGATTTTGAAATGTCTTGGTGGAAACAATTACAAGAGGCCACACCCGAAGAATGACCAATTAATTGCATTAGACATGCTCCCATATGTCATGTCAGTGGAAGGATGTATAGTTTTGGATGCTGCAATTGCTGTGGAGCATTCTTATGCAACCATATTCCAGTGAATTGGTGGCGATTGGATGAAGGTGTTGGTTGCATTTTTTTAGACATTATGCATTTCGTTTATGTAAGAGGGTGCGACATTTAAAGTTAAATGCACCCTTATTTTGACCATGCAAACATTTTGTTATGTAAATGGGTTACTCTTTTGCAAATATGATGTATAAGGAATACTTTTTGTTATGTAAAAACATCTACAACAAGTTAAAGAAGTGACATATTCACATAAAACTTGAAAATAAACAACAATAAATACCAACATCATAATCTTGTTCTGTAAAGCACCATGAAATTGTTCTAAAATAAGGTAAAAAACTGAAATGTTCACATCAAAGGTGAAATGTAAAACAATCAATTAAAGGACAACTACGGTTGTGTTTTTGCATCAGAAAATGAAACATCCTCCTCCAGGTGGCCACCACTAGCAACAGATGATGCACCCTTCTTAGGCAAATTTAAGTTTTTAGATTGAAGAAGCTCATCAATGTTGAAGAAGCCAGCTGGATATGGTGGATTGGATAATAGAGTGCTTTCAGTTTCAAAGGAGAAAAACTTCTATTAAGCACAATTCTTGACCACATCTACTACACATTTGTAAGATGCATCTTTCTTTCCACCTTCAGGGGCATCTTCAGACTTTTTGGTTGCATCTTTGGGTGAATCTGCACCACCGTCATCCTTTTTAGGTTCATCTTTTTCTTCTGATGCACCCATGCATGCCACCAGAAACGCCACCAGCTTTATGTGGATGAAACATCAAGTCTTTAGGGGTATCAGAGACATCATCTTTCTCAGCTAACATCTCTTTAATATCAGTAACCTCAACCCTCAATTTCTTAACTTATGCAACATTTGCTTTCAACTCTGCAACATTTTCTTTGAATGTTGCTAGAAGTTCACATTGCATCTCCATAATTTTTGCAACCTTCTTATGAAGATCAGGGGCGAAGTTGTCAAATGTTGAAGAAGATGCACCCTTCTTCCTAGGCTGAGTTGCTAGAGGTTTCACTGTCATGTCCTCATCTTTTTCTCCCCAAATTACTTCATCAGGTGGCTGCGCATACTTTTTCAATATCCACCTAACCATCCTGTTCCTCACAATGTTGCAGTGTTGCAGGTAGAGTGGGATGATAATCTCCTTCTTCTTCACCTTCTCCTCTTTCTCATTTTCCAAACACACACCCTCAAATTTAATAAGCCTTGATATCAGTCTAGAATAGGGCAAATGGACATGGTTTTTCCTCCCTGCATAATCCTCCTTAGCTATAATATTTACAGTTTTTCACAATATTCTTAAGAATGATGGACGGAATGTTGATTTTTTTGCCCATTCATGAAATGCCACATGATTAATTGCTCACCCTTAGTTACACTATCCTTAGAACCCATCCTAGGAATGATTTTAGAAACAATTATCATATGGAGTAGCCTGGGCAAAGCCTTCAATCTAGTCCCTATCAACTTACCCTCACACCCAAGCTGAAGGGGATCCTATTTCACCCGGTCTGTTATCGAACTCCAACAACGAAGGAAATCCACCCCCTATAACACTCGTTGCTTAAAGAAGCAAGAACGCTAATAATCGAAGGATTTGAAGGATCGAAATCAGAAGAACACCACAATGAAGTTGATAAGTAGATCTGAATTCGTGATGCAATCTAAGAATTAGAGAATCCACCCTAAATCTAAGAAAAGCAATTGCATATTCTTGAAGAATAAATTTGTATTAAAATTCTCAAAAGTTGTTACAAAAACGTCATATTAAAGGCTCTTATATAGTGAAGCCCTTAATCCTATTCTAATAAGGAAAATAAGAAAACTTATCTCTTAAGGAAAACAAAATAACAACTAAACAACCCATGTGGTCCTAACTATTAACTATGAAGGGGACCACCAAAATAAGCCCAAAATATAGCTAATCACGTCCAACCCTTTTAGAAACACGCCCAAACTCGTCAGCACTTGTAAAATAGCGTTTTAAGCCTCGAAACTTGCACTCATCATCATGATAATCCTTGGTTAAAGTTCTAGCTCCATTCCAACCTTCTCAGCTGTAATTTCAGTCAATTCTTTGCTCACTTGCTCTTGAACATGCATCCCTAAGCTTGCTTGAAACTTCTTAGCTTTGCTTCGTGTCAATGGACCTTGAGGAAGCACCAAAGGATCCTTGACCGTTCCTTGATTCACATCACAAGCTGGGCTAAATGTTCAGCAACAAACTGAGGCAAATCAATCTCAGAGGGAATGTCTACATCTTTAATGAATTTATCAACTTTGTATTTTTTTCACATTCAACCTAACATCTATCCCTTTTACAAATGAATTGATAGCAACACATCCTCCCTCTTCCCTAACTTATGACTCTCCACAGATAAATTTGCATAAAACAACCTTACTACATAGACAGAAAATGTTGCATTTATCATCAAATTATGCAGACAAATCCATTCCAACCTCAAGAAGAAATGGGAAATCAACCTTTTTTTCTACCAAAAATTGCTCCCTAATCACTATCTTATTAAAAAACTTAACACGCAAATTGTCTAAAAACTTATACCTGTCCCAATCGTAATCTTTTTCCTCATTTCGTTCAATTTTTTCATCCTCTGAAATGGGTTCTGTAGGGGCGGCATTCTTCTTCTTCGTCGTTTTCATCTGAGGAGCGGGCTCTTTAGAGGCGGCCTTCTTTTTTCGCATGGGGGATGAAGAAAAAGGTGCAGCATTTTTTTTGGCTAATCTCTCCTTCTCTTTCTCCGCCCTCCTCGTTCCACTAGCACTCTACTTTAGCAAAACACCGGAGCGTGTTGATCGCCCTCCTTCGCCATGGGGGTTGTTGGCTATGGGTCACTGGCCATTTCCAAGGTTCTCTGCGGTTTCTTACTCATAGTTTTGATTCTTGGTGCCATTAATTTGGGTTTTTAGAGACATTTGGGGAACTGGGCGGTTGGGGATGGTTTTAACCTAGATAAGAAGTGGGGAATTATTACTCTTTTGTGGATTGGAGTAGTTATTGTTGTGTGTTTATTGATTGCAATTTTTGATTTCAAATTTAGAATGGCCAAAATTTGAGGGAAATGAAATTTTCAGTTGCCAATGTTTGGAGAACAATGGCTACTCTTTTTTTCCACCATTTTTGGTCATAATTATTTCCGCATTTTTTCTCATTTTTTGGTAAAATTTAGACCGTTTGTAACATTTTCAATTTTTTGGGTGCATGTTAATTTTGCACCATTCTACAAATGAATGCTGTCAGAAAAGATTCACATGGCATCATCAAATGATACAAGTCTTGGATAAGAATCTACAACGTACTAGAACGCCTTTGTTGACGATCCTTTACTCCGATAGCATATAGGGTTCCTCGGACAATATGATATCTCACACCGGGTAAATCTTTACCAAACATATGCGAATCCAATCATGATCTTATAATAAGAACAAGAGATCTTTCTTAATCAATCCCCTTGCCCCCCATTCTTCGAGAATCAGAAAGTTTATTTTTTCAAGTTTGAATTTGTTCATTTGGAATCTGGGCTCTTTACGTCATTTTTATTTCTTTTTTTTTAATTTTTCCCTCTCTTTTCCTTTTTTATTTCTTTTTTTATTCCCTTCCGTCATTCCTTAAGTCCCATCTCATTGAGTGAAGGGTACAAAATAAATTAGATTGATTTTTTGATCAAAAGTACTAGGTGAAATCCTCGGCTTTTTCCTTTTTCGCTATCCCCCCATAGGTACAGTGTTTGATTCAATAGAGAACCTTGTCTTCTCTATCTGTATGAATCGATATTATTCCATTCCAATTCCTTCCCTACACCTTCTAAGGAAAATCCCGAATTGGATCCCAAATTAACAGGTTAGTATAAGCTTTATCCATGCGGTTATGCACTCTTCGAATGGGAATCCATTTTCTGAAGGATCCTGCCTTTCGTGCTTTGGTGGGTCTCCAAGATCCTTTTGATGGCCTATGTTGTGTTAAAGGGATATCTATATGATCCAATCGATCGCGTAAAGCACACGGTAGCAACGAAACCAGGGAAAGTATACAGAAAAGACAGTTCTCTTCTATTCTATTAGTCTTTTCTATTAGTATTCGATTAGTATTAGTTAGCGATCCCAGCTTAGTGAGTCTTTTCTTCTGTGAACTGTTGGCACCAGTCCTACATTTTGTCTCTATGGACCGAGGAGAAGGGGGCTCAATGAGAAAAGGATTGTACCATGAGAGAAGCAAGGAGGTCAACCTCTTTCAAATATACAACATAGATTCTGGCAATGCAATGTACTTGGATTCTCATGTCAATTTGAATGAATCATCCCTTCCACGGGGGTAAATATTTGCCTACTAGGCAAGAGGATCAAGTTACAAATTTTGTCTCGGTAGGATATACATGTATTTTATTTCTATTACTATGAAATTCATAGTAGTTAATAAATAAAATAATTAATGGCAAGGTTACCATTATCCTTTTTTGTAGTGACAATTCTTGTATGTATTCCTAAAAAAAGGAATTTGTTCATTTTTTGGGGTCTCAAAGGGGTGTGGAAACACATAAGAACTCTTGAATGGAAATGGAAAAGAGATGTAACTGCAGTTCCTTCTGAAATGGTAAGATCTTTGGCTCAAGAAGAAAGGGTTGATCTGTATCATCTTGACTTGGTTCTGATTTCTATATTTTTTTAAGAATACCGAGTCAGGTCTTCTCCTACCCTTATTGAATAGAACATGCGGAGCTAAATCTTCTTCATGTAAAACCTAATTTATTTAGATCGGAAAAATCATACGCAATGAAACCATATGCTATGGCTCAAATCCGTAGTCAATCCTATTTCCGATAGGAGCAGTTGACAATTGAATCCAATTTTTCCCACTATTTTCGTATCCGTAATAGTGCGAAAAGAAGGCTTGACTCCAAGTTGTTCAAGAATAGTGGCATTGAGTTTCTCGACCTTTTTTGCCTTAGGATTAGTTAGTTCTCTTTCTCGATAGGGCAAGGGTAGGGGCATAACTCAGCGGTAGAGTGTCCCCTTGACATGGTGGAAGTCATCATTTCAAGCCTGATTGTCCCTAATTATCCCTAAACCCAATGTGAGTTTTTCTATTTTCACTTATTCCCCACCGTCATAATCGAAATAGATAAAAGGCTCATGGGATTGAAGTGAGGGGGTAGGGGTGGCTATATTTCTTGGAGCGAACTCTAAGTGAATATGAAGTGCATAGATACAAGTTATGCCTTAAAATGAAAGACAATTCCAAATCCGCTTTGTCTACGAACAAGGAAGCTATAAGTAATGCAACTAAGAATCTCATAGAGAGTTCGATACTGGCGGCATGCATAACACATGCAAGTCGGATGGGAAGTGGTGTTTCCAGTGGCAAACGGGTGAGTAACGCATAAGAACCTGCCCTTGGGAGGGGAACAACAGCTGGAAAAGGCTGCTAATACCAGTAGGCTGAGGAGCAAAAGGAGGAATCCGCCCAATGAGGGGCTCACATCTGATTAGCTAGTTGGTGAGGCAATAGCTTACTAAGGCGATGATCAGTAGCTGGTCCGAGAGGATGATCAGCCACACTGGGACTGAGACACGGCCCAGACTCCTAAAAGAGGCAGCAGTGGGGAATTTTCCGCAAATGGGCGAAAGCCTGACAGAGTAATGCCGCGTGGAGGTAGAAGGCTTGCGGGTCATGAACTTCTTTTCATGGAGAAGAAGCAATGACGGTATCTGGGGAATAAGCATCGGCTAACTCTATGCCAGCAGCCACGGTAATACAGAGGATGAAAGCGTTATTCAGAATGATTAGGCGTAAAGCATCTATAAGTGGAATCCTATTTTCAATTATTTTTCAATTAGAATAAGTCTAAATTCTAAATAGAAATAGAAAAGGAATTTTCATATCGTATCAAATTCGTATCGAGAAAAGAAATATTCTTTTTCTCCTAAAAATATGAAAAAAGAAACCATTTTTTTTGTAAAAATCTCGTCTATTAATAAATTTCTATTTCAACACAGAGCAAAAAGGGTAATATACATGATGGGTAGAAGAAGTTGGAATATTTTGCTCAACCCATGTCCGAAACTAGGGAATATAAAAGAATACACCAATCCTACAGATCCTTAGGATTAATTGTAACAATAGAAAGGTTTGATTTTTTTTCTTCTTCTATTTTGTCTTTAAAATCTTGGATATTTAGTTAAATATGGATCTATATAAAAATGTATCCATATATGGATTTATTTAAATATGTATCCATATATGTATGTATATACAAAAAAGATATACAAAAGAAAAAAATATACAAAAGATACAGACAACAGGATCCTTGTATTAAGATCTTTATATTCGGCTCAATCCTTATAGTAAAAGATTGGGCCGAGTTTAATTACAATTCAATTAAGAGAATGAATGTCAATTAGTGGATTACAAAGTATCCACTGTTTGGAATTCAAGTTTAATCTCCTTCCATACTTCACAAGCAGCAGCTAGTTCCGGACTCCATTTGATAGCCTCACGGATAATTTCATTACCCTCACGAGCAAGATCACGTCCTTCATTATGAGCTTCTACACATGCTTTTAGAGCTACTCGATTCGCTACGGCATCGAGTTGGCCAAATTCTGTTCCCTTAGTAAGCTAAATTCTGTTTCCTTTTAGAATATGGTTTTTTTTTATCAATTAAAGTTTGTTTCCTTTTAGGATATGGTTTTTAGGTCATGTAAAGGTTATAAAGGCCAAAAACGAATTTGTAAAAAAGAACACATTATGATGAATTGAATTTTCAACTGAGAGGTTATTTTACTTCTTTGTTCTTCCTAAAACAAAGGGGTGTTTTAAGATTTTCTTGAGGCATCCTAGCAATCAAGTTAGCAACAGAGGCTGATTTGATCTTTTGATGGTTAGGTTGTCTATTGCATAGATAATAGAAGGTCTAAACACAACAAGCGAGAATTGCAATCTGAAATTCTGTTCAAAAAGGATAGAGGAAGGCCTTGAATATTCGATCACAAGGTTGTCTTCTATAAGGATAGAGAAAGGTCTTGTGACAATCACAACAAGGTTGTCTTCTACAAGGATAAAGGAAGGTCTTGCGACAATCACAACAAGGTTGTTATAATTTGGTATCAAAGCTTTGGTTTGTCGTTCTCAATTGCTATTTATTCATCTTTTGTAATTTTCTTCTTTTCTTTTAAAAAAATGAATTGTTATTAAAAAAAAAAAAAGAGTTGTTATCATTAATGATAACAACCTTGCTGTGATCATCGCAAGACCTTCCTCTCTATCCTTGTAGAAGACAACCTTGTTGTGATCGTCATAAAACCTTCCTCTATCCTTGTAGAAGACAACCTTGTGATCAAACCTTCAAGACCTTCCTCTATCCTTTTCGAACAAAATTTCAGATTGCAATTCTCGCTTGTTGTGTTTAGACCTTCTATTATCTATGCAATAGATAACCTAAAGATCAAAAGATCAAATCAGCCTATGTTGCTAACTTGATTGCTAGGATACCTCAAGAAAATCTTGAAACACCCCATTGTTCTAGGAAGAACAAAGAAGTAAAATAACCTCACAATTGAAAATTCAATTCATCATAATGTGTTCTTTTTTTACAAATTCATTTTTGGCCTTTATATAGCCTTTACATAACCTAAAAACAATATCCTAAAACGATTTAATTGACCAAAAAAAACCATATCCTAAAAGGATTTAATTGACCAAAAAAAAAACATATCCTAAAAGGATTTAATTGACCAAAAAAACCCATATCCTAAAGGAAACAGAATTTGGCCTAATAAGGGAACAGAATTGGCCAACTAAGGGAACAGAATTTGGCCAACTAAAGGAAACAAAATTTGGCCAACTAAAGGAAATAGAATTGGGCCACTAATCAAAATAAAAAGAATTAACACAAAAAAATTCATCCAACTATTGAGCCTAATTAAATATTGGGCTGCCATCTTCAATTTCCATGCTATTGGCCGCCAACTTCAGTCTCTATGCTTGATTACGTATTGGGCCGTCGACTTCACTTGAACTTGACTTGTCGTCTAGTAGCATAGGCTCAGATTCATCTTTATCCAAATTAGTAAGCATGCTTCGGATGAGAACTTGTAGGGCTTCTATCTCTTCAAATCCACTCCTAAGCTCCTTGCTAGATCCTTGATCATGTCTTAGCTCCAATCCATGTGTATCACTCCAGTCCATGTGTATCAAGTAT
>CATIWJ010360661.1:0-24020 GCA_949640765.1 Croton laevigatus | reverse complement strand
AAGGTCGTCGGAAGAACCAGCTCTACTGCCTTTATTTTCTTGGTTGATTTTGATGGTTATGTTTTCGTTTGAGTTTCAATTTGATTTTGATTTTGATTTTGATTTTGATTTTGGATGGGAGTTTTTTATTTCTGTTTTGTTCTTGGATTTATGACATTCAGTAATGAGGCTCAGTCATGTGGAGGCGGCGGCGACGGTTGGGCAGGGAGGTGGCAACAGTTAGGGTTTCATGTGTGGGGATGAGGAAGTTGAAGAAGAAGGGAAAGTTAAAGAATAGTCCCGTATTTTCTGGAGCTTTGTAAAATGAGTCCGTAAAATTACATTTTGGTCCTTGTACCGTTTATTTTAACAGAAATAATGGACAGAAAGAGGAAAATGTAGACTAAAAAATAAAGCAGGGAGTTTTTAATCCGAAAAAATAAAGACAGGGAGGAAAATGTAATTATAGTGAAAACTTAGGGACTTTTTTTTATAATATTCTTTAAAAAAAGAAAAAGAGACCATTGTACAAAACCTGTACAATAGTTGTTCAACAACTGTACAATAATACAGTAGTTATACAAAACTTATACAATAGTGGTGTAAAAACTATACAATATGTCTGAAATATTTTTTTTTATGCTTGTATAAAAGCAATACAACAATTTCATAAAAAGTATACAATAACTATGATTAGAACATGATCCATCCCATAGGATCAAAAACTCTCTCAATTCACATTATGATATTTCTTCTTTCCTTTTGAAATCCATATTGATTTTTGAGCTTCACGTTATACAGTGTTATGAAACCACAGAGTTCATGTTTGGTTTTTGTTAAATTTTATTATATGGCTAAGTAGTTTCCCACAAACAGAAGAATGGTTCTATAATTCGAGTTAGGGTTTTGTAGTTCATTCATATCAGGGCTTTGTAGTTGTATTTAATGGATTTTGTACGCGGTTATTGCAGATGGAATCTCCGAAGAAGTATCCTTTGAATCTCAAATATGAAGATAATGTCAAATTTATTACTCTTGGCCCTAAAGGGTATTCTTACTTCAATTTGTGAGATAAAGAAGCAACATTGCTCTCAAACCTAAGACCTAAGGGGAAATTAAAATTAGTTCAATTCCCTTATCTTGGTCAGCCCATGTCAATTTAATTTAAAAGGCCAATTTAAAGCCGCCAAAGTGTAGTGACCTATAGCAATTATCCCAAAATTTAATGATAAAATAGTAATATTAGCCAATGACTAATTATAGTTTTTCCAAAATTATATATATTGTGACCCATTTGCGGTAACTACGTTGTGACCAATATATAACAAAATTATAAATATTATTTGAATTATAAAGCGAACATATAAGAAGTATTAACTAGCTTACAATGCAAAAGTGAAAATTAAATAGAATAAAATACTGTTAAAGGACTGAAGAGCTAGGATTCTGATAGTATAAAACTCCATTTACTTTGCTACAAAAGAACAACACCACATACATATATATATATAAGTCATATACCATTGGCATACTACTTATATACTAGTTATATAATGAATACATCTACATATAGTAAGTATATAACTCGTATACAAGTAATAATAGGAAGCCAGTAACTAATTATTCAATCAATTGGATATGAAAAGTTGATACCAAACTCTTAACATAAAATCAATAAGATATCGGTGGAGTTGGTACCATTTCTCTTTGATAATGCCTATAAATCAGTAAATCACACAGCATGCAAATTCAATTACTAGCATTTTATTGTACATTTGGCAAGAGAAGTATGCAAACAATTTTATACAATATAATTAGATTTTTTTTTTTTTAACTTTCTTTTCATGGATAAATGAATTATTATTTGATTACTTAATTATAAAACAACATTCAGCGCAGAGGTGGAATCAGAAATTTAGATTTGAGGGGATCGATATCAATGCATTTTATATACTTGGTTATTTTTAAATTTTTTTAAAAAAATGAAAGAGAGGAATAAAATGACCAAGTAAAGATAAAATATTAATTTTAAAATTTAAAACAAAGAAAAATTAGATAAAATAATAAAAAAGAAAAGAACAAAATGAGGAAGTAAAGATGAATTATTATTTTTTACAAGTAAAAATGAAAGAAAGTGAAAAAAACAAAATTAATAAAATGGCAACAAATAAGCCAAGAAAAGACCATTAACCACCAAACCACTTAGCTAAATTTGTCATTTATACCTTCCTATGAGTATTTTATTCAGAACCTTGTGGGGCCTTGGCTAGCATCAGCCACCCACGGATTCCGCCCCTAATTCAGTGCAAAGAATTATTAGTGCTATATCTCAAGTTTTTGAAGTTTAGCAACAAAACGTGAATTTGAGAATGCGTGTGCAATTGAATAAACAAAAAGTACCTTTCAAAAAAAAGAATAAACAAAAAGTAATTTAAACCTGTGAATTAGAAAACTCAAATAAATTAAGGGTAAAATACGTTATTTTTAGCCCCCATATTTGAAGTTTGGAGAATGAGTGTTGGTAACCAATTAGCCACTCAAGTTCTTCCAAGATGCAGACTTGATACTAAAGTTCAAATTTAAGGTGATTAAGGGTTTGTTTCACGCCAGAAGAGCAAGATTATATACCCCAGTGTTGTGCAATGGATTGGAAATGGGTTATACCAATAATAATGGTACACCAAAATCTAGAGAAAGAGTATAAATGGTTAGGGTTAGTGGTTAGAGGTTAGGAGACTTGACTTGATCTTTAATCTTTACTCCTGTAAACCTCCACCCAGAGAATGACCTCCCAAAAGGTCTAAGTTACCATGCCTAGGCCTCAGGGATGTCGCCTTTTGGCTAAGACCTGGGGAGGTCGCCCTCTTCTTAGTCAAGGTCGCCTCGAATCGGTGCATATTGGACCCCGAGAATTTAAGGCCTCTGGGCCCTGAGGTTTTCAAGACTGTTTATAGGCTAAGGTGACTTAGGGGTTGGTTGGACAAAACTGCTCATGTTCTTTTCAATCAAGGGTTGAGTCATCCGTCTCAAACCCCAAAATGGTTTAATTTGAAACTAATTGGAAGAAAAAGGCTTTTCCAAAAAAATTGACTTGAATCAGTTTGACTTTGGGATCCTGATGTCGTGAAAAATTTTTCATTTCCAAAAATATTCTCAAGGTTAAAATGTTTGATTTGGCATAAAAACCGGATTAAGTGGAAATTTTCAATATTCTTCAAACTTCGTCAATTTTATTCCTGCACTAATTTTGGAGTAAATATCTCTATCAAAAAAAAAATTTGGAGTAAATATCTAAGCATCAACACCCATTTTTTCTTTTTTTCAGAAATCTTGAAGTCACATATATTCTTCTGTTGTGTGATCTCAATTGATTCTATAAATCTCTTTTTTTTAGTAGGCAAAAAAAAAAAATGATAGGTATGAAAATTATTGTCTAAAAAAAGAAACTCACTCTTTAATAAATTAAAGTATAAGATAACATATATTTACTCATATCAATCAAATTAAAATTAAGAATATAAATCTTATTTCTAGAGAGAACATATTTTGATAGTCAAATATAAATAATCACTCTCTATTTATTCCATTTAGATACATACTAACATAATTATTGTAAAATATGCTAAAAAATTTATTCCTTTAAATGCACAATCTCCAATTGAACACTGATAAAAAAAAAAAAATTGGACAAAGAATAACATTCAAAATTATACTATTACATTTGTATGGTTAATAATATATATTCATCACCACCAACTCGTCCAGAATATGATACATCACCCAACCCAAACCGACCCATCAATGGGCTTATTCTTCACAATTATTATATTGGTTTTGAAGGTCATCGTGACACTTGCTACAATGCTTAAATGTTGAAAATTTGCTATGGATAAAAGAAACAAAACAAAACTATAAATCGATGTAATTATAAACTGCCCTTGTGAAACAAGTTATAAAATTTTTTATTTTTTTAAAATAATAAAAGTCACTTTTGAATTTTGTAATTAATGGAAATTCTTTTTCTATTTCTAATAATAACAATTAAAACCAACGAAATTAAGAAAACATAATTAGAGCTATATTATGAAATTAATTTAAATTAGAGTATATATGAATAAGTGTGCCATAGTATAAGTGCAATTAGTAATTTTATACTACAAACAAATAAAAAATTGTCTCTTCTTTAAAAGAAAAAAAGAAAAAAAAAACTTATATTATGAAATTATACCTGTTCCATAATAAGTATTTTAGTTACATTTTCTCTAATATTAGAAAAAAAAAATGTAATATGTTAGAAATATAAAATCTATTTACTGAAAAGTCTAATATACCATTCATTTGAATGTTTGTATTTATCATATATGCTACCAAATGAAGGGTTAAAAAAAAAAAAAAAAACCTACCTATTTGTCTTAAGTTTTAAAATTTAAGAATAAAATACTTATTATAGGGAAAAAATAGTAACTGGGATATTTATTTAGGGATTGAATCTAGAGGAGGCTTACATGGTCCCTCACTTAACATTTGAAAAAAATAACAAAAAAGTCCTTTCGTCCAAAAAAGATGGTTTGCTCAATTAAGTCGTCAAAAAAACTAAAATGCCCCATTTACAATTAAATTTATGCACTCAAATAAGTAAATTATTTACATTTTAACTCATAAATGATTTTACTGAAAAGTTTAAGAAACTTTAAAAACTAAGATATAATTTTACTTTAAGTTCATCTTCTTCCCAAATAAAAAGATGAGCAAACGCCTTAAACAGCCACCTGCACACCAAAATCAAGCATCTGCTGTTGTGAAATAATTTCCATATTTATTTTGAAAAAATAATTAAATAAATAAAATTCAATTAAACAAAAATAAGATAAATTTCAAAACAAAATTTTGAAATTAATTATAAAAATTTATCTAAGATTAAGCTTGAAAACTCTACAGCAATGGTAGATTTTGATTATAGGTTTTCAGAAGAATTTATCTTTTGGGATTTTGTGGCTTCGGAATTTGCAATAAATGGAATATGCGTTCACAAAATTCAACAAGAAACACAAGAAAAAGGGATTGATACTTCACATAAATTTCCATACAGACAACCAATAAATATCTATTCACACTTGGAATCAAAATACGAAACAAGCAATAAGAACATTTTTTTTTTTCCCTCTTTTTCAATTCAAAGAAGCTAAGAATGATTAAGTGTAACTCTCTCTAAATTAGTAAAAAAAATTAGAAATATTAGAGTAATTATATCTAAATTATTAAGCATATAATAAGAATGATTAATTTGGAATCTAATAGTAATAGGTTTTCTGATTATATGAAATGAAAAGAAGTGTGGAAATGAGGAGATCTGTTTGGTTGGAATCTTTTTTCAATGAGTTAATATTCAAAGAAAAGGAAAAGGAAAGAAGAATATTATTTGGCGACGTGATTGAATGAATATCCCAAATACAACTTGCAGTGTATAATGAATGTTATTATTAGCCACCGAATATATTTCAAAAATAGCACCCATCAATCAATTATTTGAATAATAATAATATCTTTTTTAATTTTAAATAACTTCATTTTTTTTAAAATTAATTGTATTATAATAATTGGATGCCCAAACATTTGAAAATGAAGTTTCGTATCATTTCCATCACTACTAGTTGTTTCTTGTACCGACAAATAAACAACCATCATTGATTAATTAATTAGCATTCATCAAAATTATTAATTATAACGACCAATCCTAGCTTCTTTTTTTTTTTTTCTCTATTATCTAAACAAATTCTTCAATTTCGTGGCAGTCCTTCTTACAAATTCATTTTCAATTTATTTTTCTGTAAATAATTTTAAAATTATCAATTTTTTTTTAAAAAAAATCTGATAATTTTTTCCCTTTACAATAACAATTTTCTATTAATTGAAAGCTATTTTTACTCTATTGAACATTATTAGTACTCTTTACTAGAGTCGGTTGTTTTCTTTGTATGAGAGTTTGTTTTTCTCTTTGTTAAAAATACTGTATTTGCTAAGCAGAGATACAAGTCTAGTTTACATGATTGATTTTGAATTCGAAAATCATCAAGCTCAAGCGTTGAATAGTCAAAGTAGTCGGATCTACCGATTGAAGCATGTTGCAGATTTAAATTCAATATCATATTTTATATTTTACCATTGAAATTTTTATTTGGAGAACGAAAAAAAACAGAACGGATAGTTGTATTCAAATTTTTGTAATTTTTTAATTAATGAAATATTTTTAGCTCTAAACAAAAGCATTCCTCCAAAAAAATTTCTTTTTTTTTTTTTGAAGATTCGTTGAAATTATTAATTACTACATTTGATTGCGTAATTATTATTACTTGTGCTAATAATTCATGTTGGATTTCATTCGATTTAGTCAATAATGCAAACCAGAATATTGATTAAGTTATTTTTATATGTTACGACTCACAATTGACAAAGACAAATCTCTATTTGTTTAATTAATAAATAATTAAACGTCCATATTAAGTAAAGCAAGTACGACTTATTATCATTTTAATTAGAACCACATGATCTGCTTTATGCATCATCATTGATTGATAGTGATTTTTATGCTTTTTTTATTTTTGCTTCATAGAAAAATGAATGATATGTGTAATAATAATAGTATTTAATCTTATTTGTTTGTTAATTAATTTTTGTCCTGTTTGATTTATTAAATAGGGTTTAGCTCATAAGACCTTAGCATAAAAATAGATATTTTATGAGCAGTTCAACTTAATCTGATTAGTAAAAAAAAATATATTATTATATAAAAAAAATCTTGAAGACAACTCTCTAAACCTTTTCTCTTCCTAGGTTTATTCATCTTTGTAGCCGTTACCGGTGTTTTCACTGGTGGTGGCCACCCCGTTTTTCTTCTTTCCCGATAATTTAATAAATTTTTTGCCTATGTCTTTCTCTATGAAAGAATAGTGCAATTTTTTTACCTCAGTGCAATTTTTGTTTACATTCTTTTGCCTCCGTGTAATTTTCTTCTTGTTTAGATCTTTATTTCGTTTTGGTCATTCCGTTTGATTTGTCAGAGACTAGATTGGACTGATCTAATCAAGAGCAACGGATGAAAGTTATTGGAAGATGAAAATCTAAGTCATGTTATGATCTTTGCTTCTATTGCTGGCTTCTGGGTTTTTTTACTCCGATTAATCCCTTGGAATTGGTCTGAGATTGAAAGATTGACGATCGAATGAAGATCTTCATCACGGGTTTAAAACAGTCCAGATCGGGAATCTAAATCTGAGAAGTCCATTTTGTACAAGTTTGAATCCTCAACGGTGAAGAAAAAATTACGGATTCACCGGAAATCGGAGTATTGAGCAAACTGGCAACATCTTTTTTTTCTGTTTTTATGTTTTTTTTTTTTTTTAGTCCTTGTAATTTTCTACTTATCCCAAATATCTAGATGGGCTATGGGTAATTTGTTTTACAGTTTCTGGGTAGACAGTCTTCCTGACAATTGCTGTATTACCGATTCATTTCTCTTGTAGTAAAATTACAAATAGAATCTCCTTTATCCAAAAAAAAAATCTTGAAGACAAAGCTATGATTTTATTTTTTTTTCCCAAAGAAGACAAAACTATGATATCATATCACTTCTAGTGCTAAATAAAAATATAATCAATATAAAAATAAGTATAAGAGAGAAAGATTGATATGGAAGGAAAGTGTAGGATCATCTCAATTTTTCTTTGAACTCTGTATATCCTCTTTCAAATATAAGTTTGGAGTAGTGTATTAATTCATAAATTGTTATTGAAAAGACTAATAAGCCAAGCCCAAAAGTGGTCACATTTTTTAATTCAAAATTGTTTATGATTTTCTATTATTGAAATTTTAAGTTTATTTTAAAAAATTTTAGATATTACTTAATTAAAATAATATTTTTTTAAACCCCGCCTGATTTTCAATGCTTTGTCTTGACTAATTCGAACCTAACCTGGATCGTGCACCTGACAGTGGTAGGTGAGTCTCCAGGCAGAAATAGCTACATATTGTAGATGTCAAACCCAATATCTCCTTACGCGAATCCAAGCCGCTTATCACTTGAACCAATATTGTTGATAAATGTTAGACCACTATTTATAATAGGACTCCAAAGCCAATTAGCATGGGCTCACATTGTATTTAGAACAAGCTCTAGAGGCCCACTGCTCTATACTTTAATAAAAGACTTTTTTTCTCATTAATGACATTCAATATCTCATTTAGTATTCTTATTAATTATGGGAGAGAATATCCTTACTGCTTTGAAGATTAGAAACAGATTTAAGATCTGAAGTGAAGAAGAAATAGATGAAAGTGAATAAGTGATTCAAATAGTTTTGTATAAAAATCCCAAATTTTGCTACGGAAATTTGCGACAACAATTTTTTCATCTCAAATTTGCAACAGATCTGCAACTAATTTTTAAAAATGTCTTCAAATCATACTTCGATTGCTAATCCGCAGCACATGTGCTGCTAATTTTTTTCTTTTGTTCATGGGTGCTATTTACTTAATTCTGAGAAGTTAGTGCTATTTATCAAAGTGAAGTTTTGAAGATTTGCCATTCACTTCCATTTCCGTTTATAAATAAATCAATAGTTTAGGTAGGGTGTTTTGTTAGAAAATTAGGTAGGGTTTTCGAAATTATAAATCAAGATGTTTTGGACTATTATCAACCTTCAAAATAATTAAATTCAATTTATTCAAGCTACAAATTAAAATGCAAAATGAATATTTTTCTAAATTATAACTTCATTAATAAGGGAATTTCTTCCTACAGGATGATATAATGTATTAAACAGTATAATGCAAAAAAGGAAATTTCAAATTCAGGGAGAGCACGCGACTACGCTCGGCAAACCTGCGATCCGGAAAAAGGATATTATTATGGAGTGTGTATGCATCATTATTCTTTTTTTTTTTTTCTTTAGTTACCCCAAAAGTTTGAATCCAGGACCTTTTGGTATTTGGTGATTTACCTCACCACCAGACCAACTCCTTGGATTGTATGCATCATTATTCATAATTGTGAAAAAATAATAGTGTTTATATAAAATGAATAGGGAAAGTATATAAAGAAAGAAAATAGTGGAGAAAAATCAATATTAAAATTAGTGGTCTTACGTAAAGGGTAATTGGCACTTGAAGAACAAGAAACAATATTGAATTGGTAAGACGGGTTGATTCTTGACCCCTTTAAACAAGCTAATTGTTTTTAAAAGACTAAACAAGCTAATTAAGCATTTCAATTAGTGCTTCCATTATATAATTCATTGTTGGTAATTATATATACATATATTTTTGCCCCCCTTTTTCTTGTCAAATGATACTCCTTTTACTTTAATGTTTAGGTCAAAATTAAATTTAAAGATAGCTACAATAAATCTATTATTATTTCAAAGAGATTTGAATCGTTCATTTCCATCTATTGTTAGTTGCATTAAACAAAAGGCACTTCGCACTTAATCTATTTTATATATAAATAGGAAAACTCAAAAAATAATACCATGAAAGTTATTAAATAATTATTTTAACTTTTCTTTCAGTTAATCAGTTTCTTATTTGGAAAATTTTTCCTAATCAATAATAAATCTTTTATTTGAAAAGTTTTTTCCTTATTAACTCTTAATATTTATTAAGAATAAATTTAAAAATAAATAAGAAATAATTCCTTTTTCATATTCCATTCAAAAAAAAAATTCCCTTTCTATATAGAAAATCGTAAACTATATATTAAAATTAGTGAAAAAATATAACTTTTTTCTTTTTTTTTTTTAATATCTTAAAAAATATTCTTTGATGTTATAGTTAAAATTAGTGAAATATAAAATAGTTTCAAAAAAGTGATGGACGTAGCTATAAATCTGGTGGTTGGTGATTGTTGTTGATGCAGAGGAGAAGATAATTAATTTTTTATAAATTTAAAAAAATAATGAATTATAATTTATAAAATCATAAATTATATATTATTAAAAAAGAGGGGTAAAATGGTCTTATTAAAAAATTTAAAGATAAAGATTTTGACCATTTAAGTTGACTAATGGAAAATCGGACAGATAGGACGCAAGAGTCTAATAGTCCGAAAGCTGAAAGACTTATTAATTAATTTTCCAAAACCGAAAAATAAGATAGTAGATTAGGCCAAACCTTAAAGACCTGAAAATAATTTTTTCGATTTAATTTTGTGGTTAAATTTTATGTTTTGTCCAAGTTTTTAAAATTCTCAGTAAACTATGAAATTACATTGGTGAACAATTAACTGACACTTTTTTAAAAAAATAAAAATTTATTGTATCGTTTATTATTGCAAATTTATCAAAAAAATGTTTAAATTTAAAAAAAAAAATTGAAGATTATTTTTATTTTTTTATTTTTGAAATTCAATTAAAATTTCCAATGCCTAGTGTGAAATATTGTTTTCTTTTTATAAAATAATATTTTAGATAAATAAATATTGTAGTTTCTACATTTTTTTTTTCAAGAAATGAGATATCTCAATAAAAAAAATACAAATTGAGTTATAAATTTAGCATAGTACATATTAATTTGAATTATATTAAATTTACTTATGGCAATTTAATTCATTGTTTGACTTCTTGATCTTTTTTATGATAATCAATAGCCAACTCTCCACATTTTAGTTTTCTAAAAAATCTTATAATATATATATATATATATATAATTTAAATATGTGGAAAAATAAATACCTCTTTTAAAAAGTGAACAAAATTTTCAAAAATGAAAAAAGAAAGGGGTGACCACTGGTGAAAAGTTTACCAATAGTTAAATGAGAGAGAGGAGGGGAGAGAACATTTATTATCTTTTATAGTATTGAAATTTCTATAAAGTTAATTATTTTTTTTTTAAGAATAAAGTTAAAAGTTTTTATCATAAGATTCTTCTTTTTTTATTTTTACAAATTTATCATAAGATTCTAATATTATAATTTTTAGGTACAGAAATTGATATAGAAAGTTGCGTTAGATTTTATCATAAGAAATTCTAAGAATAACGTTTTTATCATAATAAACTTTGATAGATTTTGAATTCCACAGATATACATTGGAATTTTTACATTATAAACTTTTAATTTTTATACAAAACTATTCCAACACTGCCATTCCGAATCATATTACAAAGAATTATTAATATTTTTTAAAATAATAAACACCTTATACTAAATTAGCGATAAAATTAATTATGGATATAAAACGTAAATTTTCCTTTTTTTTTTTTTAATACAGTTATAAATTCACACACCCAGATGTGAATAGCAAATTCAAATTCAATCCGTTATGACTTGTATGCAAAAATCTTACCACTCCTATTTTTAACAGAGTTATAAACTCACACATCCAGATGTGAATAGCGGATTCACACTTAATCCGTTAAGACTCGTGTGCGAAAATCTTACCACCCTTGCTAGCCACCATAAAAAGTAAATCTCTCTTCTATTTTTCTTAACATGTCATATATATATATATATATATATGTGTGTGTGTGTGTGTGTGTGTGTGAGTGTGGCTAAAGTAGTTGATTGGGTTGTAATATTTTAAAATTGAATTATTGTTGTGACGTAATAGGTGGCATGTTTGTTGAGTATGCTCGGCATAATGCAAAGCCATTTTCTATTGGAATTTGGTATGTAATCTTTGAATTATTTAATTGTTTCCTATCTCTTTCGCGAAGGTTCTGATACTTTTCTCAATTGACAAAATGTTAGATTCAAATCCACTTTTACACGTTACGGAGGTGGACATTAGAAAAATTAGACTCTCATTCTTTTTTCTCGTATATCATATCATTTTCAAGTTTCAACTATATCATAAATAGTCTTCCACTATAATCCCCCTTCCATCCTCTTCTACCACAACTAATACGGCAAAATCCCTTCTAATCTTTGAGTAAGTGACCCGTAAATTTCTAAATCAAACTTTGTCCCTAAACTATTTTCAACTATTAATTTTATCATTTCCACATATATTGCGGCATTCGGATATTTCGAGTTTAATTCATACCAAGCAATTTGATGCAAATGCAAGGAATATCTCATAACATCATCTGGTTCATAAGCGACCTCCTTTATATTAAAAAAAACTATTAAATTAGTAGTAAAACTGAAAACAAGAATATAATTTGAAAAATCAATAAATTGGACCCTGACTAATTTTTTTTTAATTGCCTAATACATAAATTTACCCCTAAACTTTTATCATTTTTCGAACGTAATCTTAAATTTTATAAGTGGTCAAATTGACACTCTAACTATTGATTCCTTCAGAAAAATGATACCACCAATTATGTCACAAGATATTTGTATGAATCGCACAAACCATTTTAGTGGCCTAAAATGTAATTCTCAAGACATAAATGTATCTTTCTCATAAATCAATGACCAAATAGAAGTTATACTCTTCTCTCCCCCCCTCCCGAGCACCTAGACCAAACCTGAACTTTACCACCCAAACTCTACCAATCCCGGTTTCAGTCACTAGAGGCTACATCTACTATCGGTTCTTTCATCTCGGGGTTCAATGTTGCGAATACATTCCCTTCGGATTTTCAAAAAAAAAAAAAAAAAGAAAAGGTTAAATCAATACATAATATAGCACAACAAATACTACTTATATGTGGATTCTCAAAATGTTCTTTTTGCTTTACATTCTAGTTCGCTTCTAGCTTCTAGTTCTTGACTATTCAGCTTTTGTCTTGTAATGTCAAATTGTATGTTTTACTTCGTCGACAAGTTAACATAGGGCTCAATTCTCAGCTAAAGCTTCATATTGATTTGCTCGTCATTTGATTTAGGAGTCTATCCTTACTTGTCTTTTTGATTATTTTAGTTTAAGATAATGAATTCTTCATTAAAAAAAAGTAATAAGATATTTTATTTTTATATAGAATTTTATAATCCTATGATTTTGTTAACCATCAAAATATGATATTTTACTTTTGAACTAACGCAAATCATTTTTTGTTGAAAAAAAAAAAACTATTTTACAATTGAAGTTTGTTTTAATGACGAATTTATCACTATATTTTCGTAAAATTGCTCTAACATAACTAACATTTTGTCTAAATTACTATCACATCACCGTGCCGATAACTTTAACATTTTGACTGTTAACAAATTACAGAATTGGCCCCGTAAGTTGATTTGGATTTTTATTTTTATCTTTTTTACAACTTTAATGCTCAATTTCATTGCACTTTGAATTTTTTTACCAACAACACCACTTTTATACTTAATAATTGTAAAATCATAACATAAAAATTCAAAAAAAATTCTTAATTTATAAAATAAAAATAAAAAATCACTATTATTACTTTAAACAATTTTTTTCTTAGTGATTTTTTAGTAACTAAAAAGTACTTACTTTTCTTGTAAACATTAAAATTAAGAAAAAATACAATTTTATCCCTATGTTATCACGTAATGTATATTTTTGTCCCTACATTTTTTAAAATAAACTTTTTTACCCTTCTATTTTAATTTCCGCCCAAAAAAAACATTGCGTACACCACTCATACTAGTTTTCGGCCACAAACAACTACCATATACACCAAAATAAAGCTCTTTATATAATAAATCAAGTTATGGCCTTAATTTTAGCATTAAAACACCATAAGACCTTGAAAAAATTAATTGAAATTCTCAGACGGCTGGTGGTAGAGATTTTGTTCTAAGAAGATGTAGGTCCATGTTCAGCAATCAGCATGCAGTTTATATTTTCTTTTAAATTGTAAAATTATAATTTAGTACCTATTAATTAAAAAAAGTAATTAATTAATTAAATTTATGTTAATTAAAAGGTAGTAATGTCAATTATTTAAAAAAATAACAGAATATTGGTTATTATTTAATAGAAGTACAAAAATATAGGAGTCAAATTGTAATTTTTTTTAAAATAATACAATAACATCAACAATAACAATAAGACTTAGTATCAAACAAGCTGGGATCGGATGTATGAATTCGCTAACGGTTAATTACGTATATACCACCTTATTTAATATGTATTTTTTAAAATTTATATTGTTTAGAAAAAAATGTTTTAAATAATAATAATAATTTTTTTTATTTTTATTTTATTAAATTAAGAATTTTTAGTTTGTATAATTTATTTTGAATTGATAATTTCTTTCTTCTAGTTAATTGTTTTGGGTTGGTATGTTGGTGCGGTTTGGTGTCCGTGCCGGTGTAGATAAAAGTGTAGGTGATGGCGGGATTCACGTAAGAGTCAAGATGAATTTGCTACGAAGCAAAGACTATCAACATCTTGAAAGCATTAAGGGTAGTTTTGGTATAAAAACTTAAAATTTAATGATACGACATTATTTATTCCAATGAAAATTAATAAAAGATTATTGTAATGAATAGCACAAAATAAAATCTAATTTTAAATAAATACCTGATATGTTTGATATTTAGAAAAATAACACATATATTTGATATTTAAAAAATAATACTAAGTTTTTTGCTATCTAAAAATATAAAAAAATAATACTAAACATGTGCTGTTTTTCTAAAAACTAAATATATGTAGTACTATTTTTTTAAATATTAAATATATGTGTTCTTTTGTTAAAATATAAATTACATACGTGGTATCTACTAAAATCACCCGTTAATAAAATATTTGCTAGGAGCTGGGAGAACTTTATTTCTTAATGGGTCGATTTGGTACGAGTAGATTAGGCCTAGTCTAATGAACTAGAGACGCATGTGATTAATTAAAAAAAATTGCTTGAAGGTAATAAAACGATATTTTGTTCGGACAGAATGAAAATGTAAGGATAATCCAGTAATTTAAAAAAAAAATACAAAAATAAAATTATAATTTAATAAAATTGAAGGAAAAAATTATAATTTTTTTATTCAACATTAATTAATTAATTAAAGAGTTAGAGCTTATCTATGCAAAAACAATATATTTATTGACTTGCAAATGTCAAACTATACTTGTAAAATTAGAAAAATCTTAGTAGAAGTTTGAAAATTTACATATATTTTCAAATTAAGACACAGTCCATAAATAATATTTGTGTATGCTAATCCTTTAGAACTGATGGTGAGAAAGAAAAGTCTTAAATAACAAAAAAAATAAATAATAAAAGGTTGGTTGATTGTTGAAGGAAAGTCATCTTCTTGATTTATTTAAAAAACAGATGGTATATATAATTTAGTGAAAAGAAAGTCCAACAAATCATGTGCTAAATATCTTATTTTAAAATTTTTGACAAATATCTCTTCATGCTGTCCACTAGATTGCATTGTCTATTTCCAATTCATTATAATTGCAACCACCATGATTCTTCTTCATAGGCATGGGCTCCATCCTGTAAAATTTGTGTCAACACACCTCATTTAAAATCCTTAAATTGTTTTTTATTCTTCTAGTTGCCATTACTCAATTTAGATTTTGACAAACTTTTTATAGGTTTAGATTTTGTTATTATCTGCTCTCTTACCCCCTCGTGAAGAAGTGTCTCGAAGCACGTTCAGATATAACCTAATGAAAAGTCTATTTAGGATTCAAAGTGATATATCAAAATTTGAATTCCTTCGCCTCAATTTAAAAAAAAAAAAAGAAAAGTCTCATTTACACTCGAATATTTAAGTACATTAGCACTATAAAATTTAGTATTTCGTCCGTCTCAAAATATAAATTTCATTTTCATTTTTTGATGTTCTAAAATATAAGTCTCTTTTTAAATTTGAACCATCATTAAATACTAATTTTTTTTATTAAAAGTTGCCATGAGAAAAAAAAATTTATATTTCGAGACAAATGGAGTAAATAAAAAAACTATTTTATAATACATTATTTTTTCTTTATTTTATATTTTTAAAATTCTTATATAATTATATTAATAAATTTTTGTTACTTGATTACCAATTAATACTGTAAATTTTATGAGAGTAAAACCATATTCCATTTATTACCATTTATTAACCTTGTAACAAACGTCTATTTAAAAAATGCGCACCAATATAAAGTAACTTTTCAATTTTTACCTTAATTAGTAATTGCGTTTTGTAATTTTCAATAATTTTTCTCGTTTTTATAAGGATATGTAGTCAATTACTAAATAATTTATTTGTACAAAATTACTTTATTTTGAAATTTGGTACAATTTCATGCCAGTTTTTAAATCTCGTCGAGATTTTAACCACATTATATTTCTTGTACTAAATTTAAATGGCTAAATGTTTGATTTGACCTAAGAATTTATATGTAGAGTTAAATTTACTCCTTTTCAACTTTTTTTCATCAATTTGCACTCCTAAATTTGAATAAATTTATCAATTTAATCCATTTTAAAGTTAATCAGTGTCTATTGGCTCAAGGATACGTAACTTTTGATTTTGATGATAATAAAATTATATATAGGATTAGAAAATTTTTCCTAAGCTTATTTGGTTGTCTCCCTTATCTATCTTAGGCTCCTTTATAATTTTTTAAAAAATACTAAAAATATTTTTAGAGAATAAGATATTTTTATTTAAGAAAGTCTTTGTGAATTGAGCTTATGGAATAAAATTCTAAGTATGGGTTAACAGACAACTTATTGTGTGAATTTTATGTCTATGTAAAAAAAAAAAGAAGGGATGAGGTTTTACTAAAGCTTATAAATTAAGCAAAGTATATGGGTTAGATTAGGTAATTTTCCAAGTCTTCTATTATGGCTTTTCGCATCTCCTTAAAAGAGTTATAATATTTTAAGTGTGTAATTACGGGGTAAATGTAGACTAGAAATGATCTACGTGAATTACTATAAAATTGTTGTGTTGTTTCTATTTTTTGTCATTTAATATTTGCTTGTCAAGTTATGTTTTTTTTTTTAAAATGATTTTGTAAAAAATATCTTCTTGATTTGATTAATTTGAATTATGTATTCAAAATCTGATTTTAGATTTTCAACTCAGAGCAAATTAGAAATTGAAATTGTTTAATTTAGAAATTGGAATTCTAACTCAGTTATAAGATTTTTTTTTTTAAAGATAAAAATATCCTTGTCGTAATTTTAATACGAGAGAAATGAATCAGAATTACAGCAATTGTCGAAAACTGCCTACCCAGAAACTGTAAAACAGATTACTAGCTCATCTAAATATTTGGGATAAGTAGAAAATTACAAAGACTAAAATAAAAAAAGATGAAACTAAAGAAAGGGATGAACCCTAAAAATTACACAGAGGCAAAATAAGATTACACAGAGGCAAAATAAACACTAAAAAGAAAAAAAAAGAGTAAAAACGTAAGAACACAACCAGCTTTAACTCTATTAATGCTCATTCGTGGAAACAAATGGGAGAATAATCCAATTCAAGGCTAGCCATCGACAGATTTGTAAGAATCTGAGTAGATCTGACTAACAGATTTCTATATCTGAAATTTTCCCCCTCTTCAAGCTCTAAAAGTCTCAAACTGACAAATACCAAAGTGTTAAAGTTGCTAAACAACATAAATCTGCAGAAAACTAAGAAAAAAAAATAAGAAAAGAAGAAGGATTTGGGCTACCGCCGGCCAAAAGGAACGAGTCACCATGGAAGAGCTTCTATTAAGAGAGAGTTCTATTTGTAAAACGCTTTCTCGAAAGAAAACAAAAATGACGGTAGAATAACTTTTTTTTTAATAAGATTTTTTTTTAGTTACTCTACAAAAGTTTGTTTAGAAAATAAAAAATTTTATAAAAGGTTTTCGGAAAATAATTTTTGTTAAGAAATCCAATTCAAACCCCTCCTTGCATTTCGCCCATTTCTTACGCTACAACAATCTCATTTGTTATATTTATTAGTAAATTTATCTATAAATTACTAAATAAATATAGAAAAATTATGATTATATCTTTTTTTACTTAATTTCTCTTTGTATTTTTTAAATTAATTATTTTAATTTCGTATTTAAAAAAAATATATTATTATATCTTTTTTATGAGAAACAATGACGAATTCTAACATGTCATGTATATATCTAAATAATTTTTTTTGTTTTTATTATAAATATGACACTAATTTTTATTATAACTATATATATATATATATATATATATATATTTGTTGAAAATGCTAAATCAGCGTTCGATAAATTTTTTGATTTTTAAGTTTTTGTTTACATATTGATATTGAAATATATATATTTATAATAAAAAAGTTTTAATTATAATTAAAATGAGAATTGATTGTCATATTTCATAAAATGGTTAACTAATAAAAACTTTGGAATTAATTGGGTGTTTTTTTATGGAAATAATTAATTGCTAAAAATAATAAATTCCCCAGATAATTATTGTGAACGCAGAAGAAATTACTTTTGGTTGGGGGAAAACTTATCTATAATCAAAATCCCAGATCCATATCCACCCGTTTGATTTAACCAAACAATTTAAAAGAGAGTGGTTGGCGTTTTTTTTATGGTAGATTCCGCTACTCATTTATAATAAAATATCCTACTCAAATCACATGGATGACTGACTTGTTCAATAATCGTGAAACCCACGACAGCCCAAGGCCATTCTTGTCATTTTAACCCACCACCACCACACACCACAAACCGCCTTCTCCATCTACCACGTGGACTCTCATTTATCTACCTCACGCTACCCGTCGGCCACCGGTACATCCGGTCACGGAAAAACATGGGGCGGTTTCTTTTGTACGATTACCCATTTCCTATTACGTGTACGGCTGTGTGGATCATGCCCCACGTGGTCTCATCTACGGTCGACGTGGAGCTGTGCATGAATAGATGCTGGTGGTGACTTGAGATGCGTGTTAGATTTTTTATTATAGCGTTTCTCTTATTCCAATTTTTTTCTCCATCAATATTAGTTATTTTAATTTTTTTTTAAATTTCAACTGTCACAAATTTAAAAAAAATACTATATTCGGTTATTATTGTAGATATTTAATTTTTTATTATAATACAAAAATCAATATTTTATTTTGAAGATTAAGATTTTAATTATCTATTATTATTGTATTTATTTAAGGTATTGCAATTATTTTATTTACTAATCAAATACAATTTCATTTTTAGTAAATAAATAAATCAAAGCCTATTTGATATGTCGGCGCCGCGCCGCTTAAGAAATCGGCTCGAGTAGGAAAAGCTAAGCTAAGCCCTAAAGCCTAAGCTTTAGATTTGTTGGGAGAGTGGGATCCAGTGTTAAAGAGATTTGCTTTTGAAATTCTCGAACGGTTTTTTTCAGTTTTTATTTATTTTAGTATCGAAAGGCGGTCTTATGACTTGTTGAGGAAGGGGTGTAGTAGGGACCAGATTTATATGGGTCCCACAGGCCACAATGTTGACGTAAATGTGGTCCCACGTAAGGGGGCAAATCTATGGCGTGGGACCCGTAAAGAAAGGCTGATTATATGTTCCGTAGATGCGATGTAAGTTGTACATAGACCATACGTTCTAATTTGAGTAGTCAAAAGAACAACTTTTATTGTATTTCTTTCAATATTGTATTCGTGTATTTCCGTCACTGAATAATTCATTTGATAAACCAAGGGTTGGCCTGGTGGTGAGATAAGTTATCAAAGACTAAAAGGTCCTGGGTTCAAACCTTGGGGGTAACTAAAGACAAAAAAAAAAAAAAATAATCATTCATTTGATAATTATATAAATTAAAAAAAATAATCAACTTCTTAATGAAGTCGCCACTAGAATTACACTATTTCAAACCTAAATTATATAAAAACTTTTCTATTTTATAATTAACTTCCTATCTAATTTTATACAAAAATCCCAGTCACAACTATATAATTTAATTGGTAAAAAAACAATATATAATTATAAAATCTTTTGATGTAGCTTTTTGTTTTGAGGTTAGTAATTCAAATTCTAATAATTTTATTAAAAAAAAATTTAATTTGTTGTTAAAAAATTATAAAATCTTTAAATTTGTAATATTAAAATATAAATTATTGAATTTTAAATTTCTCAAAATGAGATGAATTAAAAAATATTTTAGATAACTATGGAACTAGTTCAAGTAATAAAAACCATATCTCAGTTTGAGACGTGCCAATTTTTACTAGGAGACTGACCCGACATTGCTAGTTACACGGTCTCGATCGGTTTGGATTAGTTGAGGCCGTTCCCTCAAAATAGGATAAACCAAAAAATTGTTTTTTAAAAATTTGTAAGGACAGATTGTTTATAACTTTGCTATATTCCAACCACTTATATCTTTTTTTTTTTACATAGAAAAAATTGCTTGCATGAAAGCCACGTAAGCATCCCGATGAGACTCAATTATCAATATTTTTTTTTATTACTTCAATTAGACGATGGCCTTCTATTGTTAAAAAAAAAAAAATTAGAGAAATTTACCCTTAATTTGTATAATCTATTTTTTCATATTCACAAAGTCATTTATAAAAACGTTTAATTATAATTATGTTTAAAAAATTAATATATATTAATTAATATTTGACATTTTTAGCGTTACAATTATTTTTTTATTTAAAAAAAATTAAATACCTAATATTTCACTATTATTTAGACAAATTAATCATATTCTTTAAAAATTATGTATAAAAAGTTGATTTATGGTATATCATAAAAAAAATAAGATTTATATTTATTTATAGAGGGAGTATTTTTCGGGAAAAAAAAATAACACAAACATCAATCAACCAAAATATATATGGCTTCGCTTAAAAATTCATAGCTTATGTAGCATTTTGTGAATTTTTTAATTTTAAAATTAATTGTATTTAACTTACAATAACTTTTCATCTTTTAGACACAACTACTAAATTATTAATTAATATTTATATTAATGATACAATTTTTTGAATAATAGATAATATATATAGTAAATTTATTTGAATTAATAATAAAATAATTTATTTATTTTCTTCAATAATAATTTATACACATATTAAAATTATGATATTTATATCAATAAAATTATATTCTTTATATTGTTTATCCCTTTAAATTTTAATTTTAATTTTAATTTGTATTAATAAAGAATTAGAAGTTATAAAAGAATAAATGATTAAAAGTTATTAATAAAATTTTTATTAAAAATACTTAAGTTATGATATTGTTAAAATAATGATTTAAAATATCACAAACACAAAAAATATTATTTTTTAAAAAATACTTCAAAAAAAATCAAATCTTATATATTTTTGTATTTTATATAAAAATGTTAATTTTTTTAATAAAATTAACAATAATAAAATATTAATAAATAATAATAGTGATTCTAGGTAATTTTAAATTTTAATGGTGAGGGGAAGGGGAAGGAGAAGGAGAAAGGGGCATATGAAAATTTAAACCTAAATATTTTAGTATCAAATGATAGGGTGTTAACCGTTTGAGTCCATCTCATATTAAAAAATAGTGATTTTGATATTATGGAAAATAAAATGTAATATGCTATTGATGAAGCATATAACAAAGAGTCAATTCCGAATTGGAACCAAGCAGGAAAAACTGACCCGTTTGCTGTTGCTGATTCAGTAGTTGGTTTGATTTGAACGACAGGAAACTTAACTTCTTAAAATTGGAATTGAATCCATAGAATTCTGTATTTATTATATGCTAAGTCACCCACCATTGTGAAAGTGATTACTAACCCAAATATTTTCTCCAACCAAATCTAATTACATATCAATTTGGGGAACCTAAAATTGATAAAGATATATTTTTTTCAAAAATAGATTACTAGATTATTAAGATAAGTTTAGTTGATAGAAAATATAATCAGGAATCCTATCTTAATCTTAGTTGTCACCAATTGCAATTATCCTCTTAATGAAAAATATAATCATAATTATAAAATCGTAAACAATTTAATTTCCTTTTAAATGGGAATATTATTAGAATCCCAAAATTGACACCCAAAAATAAACAAAACCAGAAATTAGAGGGTAAATTCCTAAATAACCATTTGCCTTCTAGAGACGAGAAAAGAAAAGAAAGAACATTTCAAATCAAATACTAATAAAAAATAGAAAGAAAAAAATATAATTCAAAAACAACCAGCAAACCAAATAACACCACATGATTACACACATCTCTAAAAAACTCTTCTCCCTACCTCGGTGGGCCCGGAGCGGACTTCAAATTTCTCAATTAAATTTAGTTAATTGCCAGAAAAGCAAATAAATCTCACACACCAAATAAAAATAAATAAAGAATTTCAAAAAAGCGAGAGGCCCGTGATGGTGTTTTTTAAGGTCTCCGCTGCCCTGTCACTGTCATTAAATTATTTTTTTATTAATAAATGTCAAATCAGCCATTTCTTTTCTCACACACACTATATATATCCTTCTCATTTCTCTTTCCCTCTCACCCCACTCCTCTTATTTTCTCTCTCTACACACTCTTCTCCTTTTATTTTTTCTTATCTCTCCCTATTGGAACTTTCTCATTAACCAAACAAGCCCTTGCGTGTTTACTAACTCCCCCTTACTGTTCTAGAAAACATAATCTTTTGTTTAGATTTTGTTTGTCTCCTTTATAATGGGCCAAGACTCCACAGAGAATAATAACAGCGACACCTGCAACAGGAAGCGAGTTCGAGATGACTCGGAGGTCAACTCGCCCGTGTCTAAACTCATCTGTCTTGAATCGTCAAACTCGGACTCTAACTCGCCTGATTTGGTTACTCAACATATAGACCCGGGCAATAATGTTGAAAACGAGGTCGACTCGGATGACCCGGGCGTTAACTGGCCGGAAGCAAAACGGATCCAGGCTGACTTGCTCAATATTTTTGATGAGTCGGATGAACCGATGATTCAAGGCCTCGACTCAGTTATTAGAAGCTTTGAAGAAGAAATCCTCGGGGATGCCGGTTTGACCTCGAACGGCGGTGGATCTCAGCCGGATCTTGGTTACCTTCTGGAAGCCTCAGACGACGAGCTCGGCTTGCCGCCGAGATCTTCCGGCGAGGAAGAAAAAGTCGGCCAGTTGGATCCGGAAAGCAGCGGTTCTGGTGCAACAACTGGTTTTTGTGAAATGATAGGCATTGGGGATGATATGCCGAGTTATGACTCGTTTGAGTTTGGAATCGGCGGTGAGCAGGGTGGCGATAATTACAATTATAACGAGAGCGGAGATTTTGTGACCTTAGGTGGATTGTTTGACTATGCGGAGGACAATTATGCGCCGGCCGATATGTCGGCTGTGCAGTGGCACCCCGAGTCACTATCTGCCTTGTAGGTTTTAAAGAAGGGAAAACAAAAAAAAACAAAAGAATCGTTTCGTGCTATCCGGAATTTTGACGGAAAAACGCGACGTTTCGTTGCTAATTCATTATTGTCTATAGTAGGTTGTAAATTTGAAGTTTTCGAGACAGGAAAAACAAAATTAAAACCAGAAATATATTCGTTCCTTAATTATTCTTTTTAGAAATATAACGAATTCTGCATATGACCAAATTAGAACGTAAATTTTAATTTATATACTATTTGTAATTAAATTAATATGTTGTTGTGGCTTTAATTTGTAATTGGCTTCAATTAAACCAAAATATAATTTGTAAAATTTTTATCATCATAAATATGTGAAATGTCAGAATATGAATTTTAATATGAGTTTGAGCTTTGCCGTATAAATTTTTTTAAAAAAAATGCAATTGAATTTTTACAAGTCAAAAGAGAAGGCCAATAACATAAGTTACACCATGTACTACCGCGAGAAAACCGCGAGAAATTGATTTTGCACTATGTACTAATTTATCGTCGATTTTGCACCCTAAAGTATCCAAAATATAAACACTTGCACCCTCCGTCCACGAGATAATGGTGCGTGGACGACACACCGACGGAGGGAACGTGCCAACTTAAGAAGCCCAACGTCCATAAAGAAAATGCCGTCGTTCTGCCCTTTAATTTTCATGCCCCTCTCTTAGGCGTTTCGTCGAACACCTGGAGTGCATACCGCTCAAGATTTCTTGCTGGTTTGCAGCGAAATTATGAAAGTAGCTACTAAATGTTCTGTTTGTAATCCTTCTGGATTTATCTTTTGAGTTGCTTAATAACTTCAATT
>CATIWJ010360632.1:0-13975 GCA_949640765.1 Croton laevigatus | reverse complement strand
CTTTTACACAATTTATGCAGCAACAATTAGTAACATTCAAATGGAATCCAATCCATCACAAATGCATACAAAAACCAAATTCAATGGACGTTTGCATATTAATTCAAAATTTACATCAAAATACAAAATACATTAGTACTTTAACACATCATAATCTTGTACTTCATTCACAAAAAAATTACATTATCACTGATGGTCCTAACTGAATTACAAAATGAGTAAGCTCAGAACCAATCCTAGCCTAAACAAAAGCTTCAGCTACATAACCATAAAAGCAAAAACAACTTAAACCTTGCCCAATAACATTGCCACCATAAGTACCAACAATATATTGCACATAATGCAAAGGGAAAGAAAAAATTTCAAAAACCCAATCTCCATCTTCAAACTTTCAATCTTCTCTGTAGCATATTTGAAATCTTCTCGCAACCTTGACATTTCTTGACAATAGCTGAACTTATCATCTGCTCCTTCATTCTCAACATGCAAACCACTTAAATCCCTAACTGCATCACTGTTGTTCCTTATTCCTTCCACTTCATCCACAGTCTTACACCACCCACGAAAGGAACCACACTTATTCTGTCTACAATAATAGTACAAACGATTCTTATTTTTCGGTGACTCACTAATCCGAACACCATAAGGCACTTTACACTCACAATTAGTATTGACAAAACGAGCTTCATGAGGAGAAGAAGATGAAGAAAATTGAGACATTATTCATAAACCCTAGATGATTTGTTCTTCCCACACGTACCTATTTTCCCCTTTTTAATCGTAAATACAAACGGCATTGTACAGTGCTTCGTGAAGGGTTATTTTTGTCCATAAGGGCATTTTCGGCATCAGATAAAAATAATTCAGGGTTAATATAGTAATTGCTCATAAATTTAACAGAAAACACATAAAAATTGGACAGAAGGGCAAAATTGTCAACGGAAATTTTAATTAAAGATATTTATGTTCAAAAAAAAAAAAGATAGGGAGCAAATTGTAGAAATAGTCAAAACTTAGGGAGTTTTTATAAAATTTCCCAAAAATGGGTTGTTTTGGAGCTTTCAAGAAAGAGAAAGCTCTAGATTTGAAAGTTTTTTGACCCTTTACTCTAGATTTAGAAATTTTTTGACTCGATCTATCCGGTAGCCAAACATATTTTTCTTTGGGTCAAAAAAGTATGTTGCTTGGTTATATTTGCTCACAGAAGACGAAGAGTTATTGTGCCAGCCTACCTGGTGAGCAAGATCTATCTATTTGATTCGTTAGACATGTCACTAGGTTTTGGATTTATTGCTTCTGTTCATTTCTATCCTACTCTTGGAACGGTTTGTTTTTAGTGTAGTTTTTAGTTTATGGTATTTAGTTTGGTTTGAATCTGAGCTGTATGCTCCCCTTTGTTGTAACAGAGTTGAAATGGTTTGTTAGCATTAAGGAAATGATCATATCTTTTTTTTTTTTTGTGTGTGAAGGCTTCTGAAAAATGAATAAAAAGAAAATCTGTCATAAAATGCATTGATAATCAAGATAGCTCTTGTCAGCTAATACCACTATTTAAATAAAATAGAAAGAAGAATGTAACAACACATTCTTTCCATTTGTCATATCATCTTATCTTCTTCTTTTTTTTTTTTTTCTACTGAGTGATTTTAAATGAAGCACTTCTTTTCTCTTTTTACACCTTATTATTTGAAGAGTTGAGAGGGTAAGATAGAGTAATGTACTATTAATGGGTTATTTGGGAAGAATGTTAATTTAGTAGTAATGTATTTTAGATGTAATCTCAGGGTTAATGATACTCTAAACATCAAATTTTTTAACCCCTCAATTTGAGTTATTGTGAGGGTAATGTAATATTCATCTGTTTTTTTTTTCTTAGTTTTTTAATAATGACATCCAACATTACATTTCATTCAAACAAGTAGAGGGTTAAATTTTAAAATTATATTACTCTACTCTACTTTTCACTGCATTACATTACTTTAATAATTCATCAGTTATATCCATCCAAATAATAAAATTATCATTACATTACTCTATCATACTTTCCACTACATTACATTACTTATTGGTCACCTCCGTTCAAACAAAGGCTTAATGTAGGGGTTTCATAAGGTTCATCATCGGAGACATTAAAAGGGAAAGTCATTTAACTGACCTTCACTTTACCCAACCAATTAATGATAAATGACACGTATGGTTAAAATTTATTTTGGAATAACAAAAATAGGATTTAGATTTTACACTTCAGGAGAGAGATACATTTTGTAATGTAAACATTGCAAGGTTAAATATATACAATTTTTATAAGCAAGTCACGTAAATTAAGATTTGATCTCCAAGTGCTCTTACATTTCCAAATACAGGGATAAATTAATAAAAGTAATAGATCAAACATTATAATTTAACAAAAGTCAAGTGGCAAATCGTTAAATTTGCTTTGAAGGGAACATCCTCCGAAAGCCATGTGGTGCATAATAAGATGTCACCGGAGATATTAAGTGGGTTTCTCATTTTTTCTGCTGTCAGTGAGTGATTGCTTTTAGTAGAGGTGGAGTGGAACAAATCTAAACAATACAAACAGTTTTATTTAGTCAATTTTTTGCTGCTCCTTTTCTTCACTTCCCAAAATGAAAAGTATCAATTTTTTTTTAAATACTTATATAAATTCGATAATGTATAGGTATATATTAGAAATTTTTGTTCAAAAAAATTATATTAGAAAATTGGATTCTTAATATGTAAAACTTCTGACACGTCAAAATTGTTTATGTACTCATGCTACACGAAGGAGGACATATACATCCATAAATTGTAGAAAGTACGTCAAGTGCACCGGAACACTCTCTTTTATTTTATATAAAAAAATGCGTGTGATATAAGATCCATTAGATGTAAAATAGAAAGCGTGTACCAGTACACTGGTATATTTTCTATTATCCTTCGATAGATATTCAAATTTCTCTGTATTTTACATCAGTTTTCCCTTTTTTTCCTAAAATAAATTTCAAGTCAATTTCTTAATATCTAAGACTGTCAAAAATTGACGCAGTTGAAATCATAGGAGAAAGAAGGAAAAGAATGCATAAGATTTGAAAAAGAGAACAATATTTATTGCAATGAATGCTTGTCAAATAGTTAAAGGCAAAAAAACCAAGTTAGCCTAAAAAAAAAAAGTCGGTGCTCGATATAGACTATAGAAAAATAATTTAGTAGGATCACAGTTCATACATAAATTATAAATATTTAATAATAAATTAATTTTTTTTTTAATTCGAAATTAAAATTTTATAATATACACATTCAAATAATAATTGTAGATTTCAAAAAAAAAAAAATTAGTTTATATAAAACGTTATCTCCCAAATGATTTTTTCCCCAAAAATGTTTATGAAATTTAGTAAAATAAAATACTCCAAAAATAGCATGTTATTTACCTCTAAACTAGAAAACATTTGTTATGAACTACTTTTTCCTGAACAAAACATTCAATGCTTGGAAAACTTCTCTTATAAAAGACACACAGGTCATTGGTTTGTAGTGTTTTCTAACATAATTGGCAATGTAAGTTCTGATAATATGGCACTAACATTTCAGCATTGCAACAGAACCTCCATAAGAAAATAAACCCTATGTAACAAAGATCACCTTAAACAAAAAGAATATGTTGATAGTAAAAGAACATTCAAATTTTAGTAATTCAGTTAGAGATAATTATTAATTAGTAATTTACCGTTTGGTAAAATAAATTTAATAATTAAAATATTTGGTAAGTTAAAATTGGTAATTTTCAATAAATTCGATAATTGGGAAGTAAGAATTCAATATTAGGTTCAATACTCGGAAGCGGCGCACCTTCACTTTTTTTTTTTTTGCACAACCGCAAAAATAGAAGAACAACTTAACCACTTAACCGCACCGAATTAGGAAAGCATTTAAATAGCTAAAAAACCAATTCAAGAGATAATTAAAAAAAATCGAGAATGTTATCTGATAAGAGTGCTATTATTTAAATTTCAAAAAATTCAAGAAGGTACACAACCGTCTCCGTCTTCAAACTTGGAAGGCAGTAACAACAGTAAAAGGCCATTCTCCCTCCGTACTTGTAACCACGGCAATGGGAAAAAACAAAAACAGGAACAAGCAAGCGAACCCAGTAAAGATGGAACCTCATACTCAAACTCTAGGAGATGATGAGGAAGAACGAAAGAACTTCACCCAAGCCATGCTGTTGGTGAACGCCTCCGTTCTTCCTATGGCGATGAAAAGCGCCATTGATGTCGGTCTTCTAGATGTTTTAGCCGCTGCCCCAAATACCCAACTCAGTATTGAGGAGATTGCCCAGTTGATTTCAGCCCGGAATCCAGAGGCTCCAGCGATGTTGGAGCGGATTATAAGGCTGCTGTCGTGCTTCGATGTGCTTTCCCCTTCTACGGAAGGAACGCAGACCAAGTATCGCTTGAGTGATGTGGGCAAATATTTTGCACGCAACGAGGATGGAGTTTCTCTGGCGCCTTTAATGGCATTGACTCAGGACAAAGTCTTCCTGGAAAGCTGGTTTGTCTTTCGATCTTCCGATTAATTATTTATTCTCTAACCTTTTGTTTTTTGTTTATTCATTCCTATTTAATGGGGAAGGGGTACATGGATATATTATCGATATCAGGAAATTTGTTGTACGGGATTTCTACTGTTTCATGTGTTTTTTGCCAAAGAATTGTAATAGCCTTGCCCATAATCTTGACGGATCAGCTTTAGATTTGTATATAATAATTACGGGCAAACAATTCAAATTAAGTATGCAGTAATACAAGATTTATGTTAAAAAAAATACTACCTCCAATTTATTCATTTTTTTACACCCTAAAAACACAAATACCAATACAACCCTACTTTTACTAATACCAATACAAAATAATAATAAACAATTATCAACCCTTTACAACACTTACTTTTTCATCAATACCAATACAGAAATAATAATAAACAATTAAACATACTTACCCAAAAAGAAAACGTAAACAATTGAAAAAATTTGCCAAAAACGGAAAGTAAACAATTGAAAAAATTGGAGGTAGTATTTATTAAACACTCTTGGTTTTTTTATCGTCAAATTAAGTATTAAATTAATTAGGGTTCAAATCCCTAATCATTGGCTGGATTGGATCATTCTAACCATTCTAATCATTTGAACCAGTGATCTTTTGCAAGCTTGTGGGGCTAATAGATTTGAAATAATGGCATTTGATAAGTGAAATGGGTTTTCTCTCTGTGATTTTATTTTATTTTTTTTTCCTTCTAAAAACATGCAGTAGCCTCCCAAACAAGGGCTAATAGAAAGAAAGTATAGAGATTGCATTACTATTAAATTTATACAAGCATAACCCTACAACAATTTTGTGAAGAAAATTTTGCTTGAATAAAGGGTAGAGTTGTGGTGGTTGTGGGGAGGGAATAGTGTTAAAGTAATTGCTAGAACAATATTTGACATCATTGCAAATAAAGTAGGAGGTGAAGTCCGAATATGAAGAAGTTCAGACCTGATTTTGCGTATTTGCGATACCCAACACCTTTACTTGGAAAGGGAAAATCCATAGATCTCACGTGCAATGCAATAATTCTGTAAACATTTCTCATTAGAAGAAAAATGTAACATTGTTCTATTGACATCTAGGTCTGAACTCAAAGGTGCAATTCTTGAAGGAGGAGTTCCATTTAAGAGGGCTCATGGTGCTCAATTGTTTGAATACCCCACTAAAGATCCCAGATTCGGTCAAGTTTATAACACAGCAATGTTGAATCGGTCTGCGCTTGTAGTTAAGGAGATGCTTAAGTCCTATAATGGCTTCAAAAACCTCAAGCAGGTCGTTGATGTGGGCGGTGGTATTGGAGTGGGCCTTAGTTTAATCACTTCCAAATATCCTTCCATCAAGGGTATTAACTTCGACTTGCCTCGTGTTATTCAGCATGCTCCTCCTTTTCCTGGTATGATGTCTATAACCTATTTTGTTTAATGACATTGTGAACTTACCATTTCATATGAGCAACTACACCTTATGAGTTTCTTGAATTCTTCAATCTAATTTGCAATTCATTTGATATGCTGATTTGATCCAAGGTGTTCTTCACACAATATTATAACATCAATTTACTGTTTGTTTTGTTAATTTTTTTTTCTATTTGGCTTCTCTATTTTCAGTTTTATTTTGGTGGTGACTTATCCAATTATAATCAGAATTTCTAGTGATAAGTATATTATCAATCTGTCATTTATTCTCTATTTACATCCCATCATATCAAAAATTGTTCTCAGGCCTGTGTCTCCTAAAGACAATGGATATTCTCTTGTCATAAATATTTGCTAAGATCGGGGAGAAAGAAACCAAGACAAACATTTGTCATTTATTAACAAAGTAGTTTTTGTTAAGATGGTTAATTTATTGTGCAGGAGTGAAACATGTTGCGGGAGATATGTTTGAAAGTGTTCCAAAAGGAGATGCCATTATTCTCATGGTGAGTTATACATTTTGATGCCTTTTCCTCATTTACTTGCATTTGTGAATAAGTTTTTGTGTTTGTTCTGTATGAAAGATTTGTAAAAAATGATCATTATAAGATGAAAATAATAATACCTGGCTTAACTTTGACGACTTTATTCGTGCATATGACTGTACCGAATACTCCAAGTCCCGTAATTTAGCTGCTCACATTTTATCATTTAGCCCTCAGAAATCAAAATACAGTTAACAGTAATGAAATTATGGCTTTTATGTAGTGGATTCTGCATGACTGGGATGATGAACATTGTGTGAAGTTGCTTAAGAACTGTCATGACGCTCTTCCAGATGGCGGCAAGATTATTATTGTGGAGCAAATACTACCATTATATGCAGATTTATTAGATAATATGAAAGACAAACTCCAAGTTGATGCACTCTCTTTGACTCAAACCCCAGGAGGTAAGGAGCGGAATCAAACTGAGTTCTTTGGTTTGGCAGCAGCGGCTGGATTTGATAAGATTGGATTCTCAGCTGGTGCATATGACTACCGTATTTTGGAGTTTTATAAGTAAAGTACTACTACCAGTATAAAATACTTCCTTCCTGGGATTTCTTTTGATTAACTGAATCTATCAAGCTAAAAGTGTGGTCTCTTTTCAAGTTACTATTTCCTATGAACTCTTGTGAATTATCCTTGGTTAGCTTTTTACGAGTATTTATATTCTCGAGTTTGCTGCGCACAACCAACAACTGACATGGTGGATTTTATATAATCACTAATTAGAGGTGATTATTGAGATAAACACAGCTTAATTACATGGTTTCTTATCTTAGATATTGAGGTACATTACATGGATTTACTGAGGTTAGAAACTTAATTACGCAAACAAAATGAAGCTTGTTTGAATCTTTATGCACAGTACTGCTTATTATTTCCTCCACATCTTAAATGACTTCCACCTCATTGCAGCATTGCATTCCCAATATTATTATCCTTCTAGCTGCTGGTTCCAGTTATGTCACTGTATAATGTTTTTATTTTCCGTACCAAAGCTTCCCTGCAAATTCAGTTTCACCATGTTTGTCATTATTCTTTATAATATTATAAAGCCTGTAGGAAAATTAAAGTCATACCTGTCAGGTTTGAAGACGAGATTCTTGTATGCAAACCACTGCAAGAAAATTAGAATCAGATAACGAATTGGAAAATTAATGAGACTGAATTTAAAATAAACAATTTTTATAAAAATTTACTTACTCCACTGTAACCAATTCCAACAATTTCAAGAACCCCAGGAATCAGAGGAAGCCTGTCAATTGCCTGTTACAAGAAGCCGTACTTAAATTTTATTTTTTTCCTATGGTGGAAATGATCAGTTATTACAATTTACAAGAAAATGGTAAAACAATTACCGAAATCATTCCAGTAGAGCCCCAGAGGGCAACTGCAGCAGCTACACCAAGTGAACTCACTGCATACTTGTCTTCAACCTTGTCCCACTTCCGATCCGACGGATTCAGTCCCAAAAACGATAAGTAATTAATTATTTTCTTTTCTAAAGGAATTTAAAAGGAGGAAAAATCTTACATGTTCTTGAATTGTCTTGACGAATTCAGGCAGCTCAGCTGTAGCAATAACTTCTGCTGGAGCCGCCTCTCCTGTAGCCATAGCCATAACATTACGAGCAAGCTTTCTACCTGAAAAAGGGACAAAAACATCCTTATGACACACCCTTTTCCGATTTTCAAATATATATAAAAGAAGAACTAATAATTGGATATTAATTTAATCATCTGTGCCGTAATACTCACAATAAGCAACGCTCTTCCATGGACGGCTCTGAGACTGAGCAGGAGGAGGAGGAAGAGTTGGGAGATTCACACATTGCGGTGATGCTGCAGGCGATTGGCGCGGTGCCTTTACATCAACAAGGCTTGACGAAGAGGAGATTGATAGGGTGGTTGAAGCCATGATTTTTCAGAATCTTTCACCACAGACTGGTATTAGTATTGTTTTTGTCAACCTGGGAAAGATTCTAAAAGGAAATGCAGAAATGTTAGAATATAGCGAGCTATTATTTATTTGTTTGTTTGTTTGTTTTCCCTTTTTTTGCCTATTTTCTTTAAAAAAAAAAAAAATTAAATTTTTCTGGGTTTTGTTTGATAATTTTGATTGAGAATGTGGAGATGGAAGTTGCTCCAAGTTTGGAGCTACGAACCACTCATGTTTGATCTAGATATTGCTGACGTGGCTCTTTGATAGGCAAGTAGGGGTGTTTGATTGGATAGGATGGCTCCACCTGGTTGCCAACACACCCATTCTATTATCCCTTTCCCTTTATCACTGCTTAAAAATATATATATCTTCCTTTCGGGGGATTAGAAGAGACAACCAAATGGTTGTTGTAATGGGCCGAGAAGAAGTTAGTTAGGGGTCCGAAGAGAAATGACAACTGGATCCAAATCAAGAAAAGCCCAGTTAAGGCGAACAGCGGATATGAAGGAATGTGACAATAAATAAATGAAGTCAGTTCAGTCCCTAATCTTCTGATTATTAAAGTGGAAACGCAGTGTTTAACGCCGAAAGCAATAATTAATTAACGTCGTCTTCATCCTCAAAAGGAGATAATAGTAGAAAAGAAGGACATGAATTTATTCAATTTGAAGCTGGTCTGGTCATTGCTCAAAGTAAGTGTCCCACAGGCGCAGTCAGTGGACGGAATGCGTGGTTGACTGTACAAACCCACAACCAATCAGACCTCTTTGACCTTTTCATTGACTTGAGTAAAACCATGCGCTTTTCATGATTGATTGGCATGTACGGTGGATGATGAATGCTGATGATGAAGAAGAAGAAGAAGATGATGGAAATTTTTCTTAGATGCCCTTCGATTAGGAATCTAACGGTTGGCAGTGGTCGTCTCACCAGGAAAGTAAATGTCAGGGCTTTCTAGTTTTTAGGGTTGGTTATCTTTGGCCATACTCATCCCCTGTAATGTAAGATCCACGGGAAATTTCAGATCAGGTGCAGAGAAGAATTTTCTATTTGGGCTTAATTAATCGAAAATGAAAAGAGGTTTTTTTTTTTTGGGGTTTAATGTAGGAATTAAGGATACTATAATTTAGTTTAGATTTGTTAATTAGGATTATGGGTGGCACCGTATATAATATTCGCGGTACTTGATCCAACCGTACATGAAAACTTCCATTCTTTTTCGTTGGAAATTGAAAATTGAATTGCACAAGTTAAGTGCAGGGACTCTGATCTGAATTGATTTTACTAGTTGGGTAAAAGTTAGAAAGGTGCTCTACTTTAAATAATTTCCTGCTCAGATTCGAAAAATGAAAAAAAAAAAGAAATACCAGCTCATTCTTTCCTTTACAATATCAAATCAAAATTTTAAACTAATTTTTTTTAATTAATTGAGTTTCTACTATGTATGTCCATATCTGTTTATTGGTTCATATCCAAATTCGTAGCTTTTCTTACTCACTCTATAATCGGACTTTAATTTTTCTCTTGAGGGTGCAAATATACAGTACTAGTGCGTTAGCTAAAATTTTGAACTATTTAATTCTCATTTGGAGTTGAAGCTTGCTAGGATTGTAAAAGTAGTCAAATTGTTCATATTAAAATTAGTTTTATTTGAATTCTTCCTATAAACTTAGTAAATTGATTTTTATATAACTATAGATTAAAAAAAGGGTTCAGAGTAGCAATTGGTTTTCAATGATTTACAAACAAATGCGGTAAATTTTTGTTAGGCACACCAAGGTTATCTTTGTATATATTAGTAGTATTAGTAGTCAATTTGAAGGCTAAATTGGGTAAGTAAAAAAAATAGAATATACAGTAGTATATATTTTTTTAAAGTTAAAATTGAAATAAAGAAATGGAGCAAGAAGAGAATAGGATTATCATGCAAACGTTATTATAAGAAGGCGACAAAAAAAGGACGTCAGAAGCAGATGCAGTCGCTGAAATATGCCAAAATAAATAAACAATGAGTTACAGTCTTCACTACCACCAAAACCTTTCTGAGCCACCACCGCCGACGGCGTTTTCTTTGGTGACCCTCCACCGTTTTCACTATATATAAATCTATTCCATAGCTTCTTAATAAAATATTAAACCACGCTAGCATTGTTAATAAGGAATAACACGTGCAATTTACTCTCTAGTATAACACCTTTTTTTTACAACCAATTCGCTATAATATTTTTGGCTCGTCAAAGGTATTTTTCGAAGCCATTTCTTAAATATTTTTTTTTAACATACTTATAAACTCATGCGCACCTAGATGTATGAGTAGAAAATTCGAACTCATTCTGTTAAAATTTGAGAGTAAAAATTTTATCATCTCTACTGACTTCAACCACAGCCATTTCTAAATTTACAGATTTATCATTGATATGTAACATTATAGTCTTTCTGTTTTAAGATAATATTCCATTTAGTTATAAAATTATTTGATGATATATATTTTTTCTCATTTTTCACTTACAACTTCTCGAGAGTTGCTTGTAGACATATAAATTCATACCTTGTTTGTTTAAAATGATTAGCGATTTAAAATAAATATTTATACATTTGTTAGTAAATTTAATTTTATACTACCTTCATTTTTGTCAATTCTTTACGTTGCAGTTTTTGGGTGTTTTTTTCAATTCTTTACATTTTATTTTGGATAAGTTTTGTAATTATTTATTATTATTTTTTTTATTGATATTGATGAAAAAGTAAGTTTTTTAAAGAGTTAGTAATTATTTATATTGTTATTGGTGAAATAGTGAATGTAAAGAAATGAAAAAAATTAGAACAATTAGTAGAAAATGGTTTGTAAGTAATTTCCTATAAATTAAAAGCAAATGGTTTTAAAGATCCTCCAAAAGATTTAAAATTATATTATGGAAGTAAATATTTAAGATTTTGATTAGTAAAATATTTTAACATAGATCATAAATTAATATAGTACTATGTAAAGTATTGTTTTTCGTTTTGAAAGATAGTAGAGTATATTATTTTGTTAAGATAACGGAGTAGATTTTATAGTAACCACATAACGGAGAAGAAAGAATGAAGTTGGGTTCCGTTTTCAAAATAAAACAGTCCCATATTTTATTACAAAGGCTCAACCCAATGTCCTCTGGATCCATCAGTTTCAAGGTTCGGTTCACCCGAGGTTGCTAGCTCCTCTTCATTTTTGCCTTTCCCTTCCACTTTTGACATTATTTCTAGGGATTTACAATTTTCTTTTTTAGATTCCCATTACCATTATTTATCCGCAAAATTGTGTTTTTTTTTGGATGCAGAAACCCACCCAGCTACTGAACAATACCACAGAATCTCTAACCTAAAGCTAAAACAAATTATAGATGGAGGTTTTTGTCCATTTCAAACAAAAGCAAATTACCAAAAAGAAAGACCTCACCAGACGTTTTTGCACATGGGGATGTGTGTTATAATACTGTAACGTTCTGCTTTCCATATGACAGTTTTTCAGAGACTTGGAATGGAATTGAACATGGCTTCTCTTTGACTTTCAACCCAATCCCCTTATTGCTTATCACTAATCACTATTAACCATATCTTAATCAGCATATGTAATTCAGAATTATTCAATTTTCTACCATCAAAAGCTGAAGGGGCGAAAAGGGAGGTACGAAAGAAAGAGGAGCCGCAGATCAGAATTTTGGATATTATAAAAATGAAACATCCATATCAATACCCTTCCATACAAAATATAAGGACATTTCCTAAAGTCAATATAAAAAGAGAAGCATCATTTGCAATTTGTCATCATGAGATTTTCAATAATTTTAGTAAACCCAAATCCCAAATGCATATCAGATCATCTTTTTTATAAGTCATATAGACCAAGCAAGCTGGACCCCAAACCCAAACCCAAACCCAAACCCAAACCCGACCCTATTTTTACATCAAACCCATATCCTGTAAACTAAAAATGGTTACTAAATAAATTAAACAAACACAAGTCCTTTTTAAAGTTAAGCAGCAAACATGATTTTTGGGGTACTTCCTGGATTTCAAGTTTTACAATTAATAGAGCCAACTTTTGTGTTCCCCATCAACCCAATTTCCACAATCTCCTACCCTATACCAGAGGGCAAGAATAGAGTCAGCTACTCTTTCTTTCTTTCTTTCTTGGCCCAATTAGCTAACCCTCATCATGCTGAATATTTGATGCACTGTTGCTGCTACTTCGTCTGCTGATTCTAGCTTGCAATCTTCCTCTATCTGCCCATTGTAATTTCGTTAATTTGATCGATAAAAAAACTTAATAAATGTTTAAGAAAATATAGAAAAAAGGGTACCTTGAGATTGAAAGAGTAAAGAACTCTAGTTTCAGATGAAGTGATATTAAGATGTAAAACAGTAAGCTTGAGATCTTCTAATGCAACAATGGCTCTTAATAGCTGACCTGGGATCCTTTCGCACTCAATTTTTAAATTCACATGGTTTTGTATAGCAGTCACTTCTATCTCCGCCGCCTCTGATTTTGTTTTGACCTTTGAATCATCTTCAAAATCGTTACTTTCTCTTTGGATGTTACTGTCTAACTGAGGCGTAAACAACCCGTTTGATGAAATGCCTGAACTTGCTGCGGCTTCTTCTGTTTTCCTCATTCTCTTGTGCACTTCTAAAGACTGCAGAAGATGCTCTAACTCCTTCACGAAATCTATTGCACCGCCAATAATCGACGCTTGGTCCCCCTTTTGACCCCCCAACAGAAAAAGAAGAAGCAAGATTTAGCTTTTTGACACCTTGAACATTTTAGAACTAAAAAATTGAATATTTGTAGTAGAAGTTTGGTTACCCTTTGAACGAAGGAAGGAGGCATGAGCGAGCGGAGAGAGTTGAGATGGTCATTCATTTGGCGACGGCGGTTGCGTTCGACGGCAATGTGGGTCATGCGTTGGCTTTCCACATCTTCTTTGTTCTTTGTTGGCCTTGTCCGCTTTCTTTTCTTTCGTTCTCTAGGGACAGAAAGTGAAGATTTAGAAAAATGGGTTTCGTCAAGCATGGTGGTTTGTGGATGAGTCCGCGAAAAGGAAGAGACTGAGATTGAGTTGCGCTGTTTGCAAAATCTTTGAATAGAGATGGGTTGTCTCTGGTTATTAGATTTCGGACTAACGCTTTCAAGGCGAGAATTTGAAAGTGGGTTTTGGAAGTCTTTGGTTTCAGATTTTACAGGTGAGTGCAAATTACTATCAGTTATGTCATGAGTGACGCAACTTTCAAGCTCTAACGCTTGAGCTTGAGTTTCCGTTTCAGTGATGTAAGTATTGAAATCCCATGGCTTCTTTTTGATGTGTTGGAGTTTCAGTAATGTCTGAAAGTTGGGTTCTTTAAAAGGGAAAAATGGCGGACTTTCTACACTTTGAAGCATTTGAAGAAAAGGCATTTTGTCTTCTAAACTTGGCATTGAAAAGTGATCAAGAGCTGCTTCTTCTTC
>CATIWJ010360523.1:0-19934 GCA_949640765.1 Croton laevigatus | reverse complement strand
TAGGACATTATTGTGTCAAATTTGTTTATATGATATTAAATTCTAAATCACTATTTGACATTCAAATAGAATTCGTCAGGAACTTGATTTTGTTTTGTATGTAATGTTGTAGTTTGTTTTATAATATACATAAATATTGAGCTTCTCACTTCATAGTTCTTTTTTACATTCTTTTTGGTGTCTTATTTATATTAATCTTGACCTTGAAAGGCTTTGAATTAATGGCCTAGTGTATGTCTGTGTATATATCTCTTGGTCACAAGATAAAGTTCTGTATTTGAATTTCTTGAATAACTTCAAACTCTAATATTATTTGTTTTAACAATGGTAGGAAAAGCAATAATTGGTCTTAAAAACATAGTATTTTCCCTCTTCTCTAGTATTTCTTCTTTTTATGTATTGCTTCACTTCTACTGAAGGTTTTCAATTTTATGTATTACATATTCATTTCATATGTAAAGGAAGTCAGGAATGTGTACTTTAATGAGCGACTACAGTTAGTAATTTTTTCTATAATATGTATGAAGAGTGATATCTGATTGTGGTATTTTCAATTACACAAACTGAATTATGTGAAAGTACTTACTTTCTGTAAATTAGGAACTTGCTTAGTCCCTTTCCATTTTACGGAAATATGTTACTGAGGCTAACTTAGAATAAGAATGATATTGATCCTACTATGCATTTGCTTCTATACAGCTGACAGTCAGTGGGTACCTAGCTATTAGTGGTTTTGGTTTTCACTTCTTCTTTCAATTCTGTTCTCTATGTTTTTTTCAGTTGCCCTCTTGCTCTTGATGAGTACTCGGAAGTTCTGGTTCTTGATCTGTTTCTATATTTTTTGTAATAACTATTGATATTTGAAACTGATGCGTGCAAAATTTATCGCGTCCATGGATTTTTTTTTTGGCAACTGTTTAATTTTCAATGCATGGAATGTGGTTAGATTTAGTTTCGCATTATGATTATCATGATAGCAATGAGATGAAAATATTTGATTTAGCTTGTTTAGGTGTTGAGATTGATAGTTGAAAATCTCCAATTTTTAATTTTGGAAACCAGTTAATAGATTTCTGTTAACACTTTTCCTACAGTTCATGAGAGATTGCTTTCGGACTTGTGATGACTTTGTCTAGCCTATGGATTCCACTTTTCACGGCCGATTTATCATTCATGTAGAGTTTCTAGATCTCAAGATCTGTCCTCTGAATGTAAGCTCCTTTATGTTTTTTTTTTTCTTTCTGTTGTGTGCTGTTTGGTTCTTTTCAAAATATAGAGGTATCATTTTTACATAAACAATGTATACAGAAGCATCATTTTCTGGATTTTGTTTTTTTTTTTTTTTGCCAGTTTTTCAGTGTGTCAAATAATATATGGGTAACTTCTGATTCCAAAACTACAGAACCAAGCAGATATACATTGTTATTGGTACCAAGCGTGAGTGGCACTTTGATTAGATTCTCCTCCTTAAGGGTGATGCTATAACGTGAAGTATGCACTTGTATTTTTATTCATTGTATTTATCTAAGAGAATTTAGTGTATAAAATGGTAATAAATTTCCTGTGTAGTGTAGTACCATAATTATTTCTTATTTTCTTTTATAAGGAGCTTGCGGCTAATGTAAAAAACATACTGCAGCTGTAATATAAAAAACATAGATTTTACTTTTTATTTAAACTTTGGTATCTTGATTTATGTTTTTTTATATCTTCAAGCGATTATTGTGACAAAAAATATCACTATTATAGGATGAGTTTGACAAATCTCATATGGTCACAATTTTTGTATTGTTACAAATTCATTTTTCTTTTCTTATATCTCGTTACAAAATTTAAGTTTTGTAACTAAAAATGGATGACAATCAAATTATGTTATAATACGTAATTGATGATGAAAAATAATTTGTCATAATAACAATTATGACAAATTCTGATATGTTACTAAATAATTATGATAAAATTATTTTGTCACTAATTCATCTATTGATAAAATTTTTTTTTAACTATATATGTATTTATCACTGTAAAGTGTATAATTTGACAAATTGTAATATATTATTGTGACTAAACTAAAGTTATTGTGATAAATTTATGACTTATTATGACAAATTATCTTGTCAGAATAAGTTAGCTTAAGTGACAAACTAAATTTGGTCACAATAAAAAATTATTGGTTACAAAATGTATTTTTGTCACTACTTATTAAGACAAACTTATACCAACAAAATCAATGACAAAAAATTTAGTCACCAAAACTATATTGTGATGATTTATATATTTATTGTGACAAAATATTTTGCAACAAGATACATAATTTCTTGTAGTAGCTCTTTCTAAGGGGCTGGGGCTGGTGCCACCACATGTCGTAGGGCTTTTGCTAATTGTTGTAAAATAGCTCATTGATTAGGAACTTCAGCTGTTGCAATGGTAGGTCCGTGTCCAGATGCAACACTATGTTGTCCAGATACATTTGGCTGCACAGGTGCTACATTCGATCGTCTCGGGGCTACGTTTGGTTGTTCAGGCATGCACAGTTCCATGGGTAGAGGGGAATAAGATTCACTCTCCTCACCTACCTCAACCGCTCTCTGAGAGTTAACCTCTTCCGACATCCTATATACACAACATAAAATATTTCGCTCAGTACGCCAGCATATGTGATATGTATATATATATATATATTTTTTTTTTTTTCCTATTCGACATGTACAAAGATTTATATATTTATAAATTTTTCCTAAATTATTATTTTTCCCAGAACCGGCTAAACTGGCGCTCTGATACCACTAAATGTAACACCCCTTATAGATCTACCGCGGTAAGTCTACAGGAGTGCTACAACTGTCTCTTATTTGTATGTTATCGGTATATAGTAAATTTATTATTTAAAAGGAGTTCATTTATTTATTCTAAGATTAAATTACTGAGTTCAATATCAAAATTAAAAATCACTGCAATGTCCAATACACACAATTACAAATCATACCAAAATAGTGCACATAGTTCAAAAGTTCTTTATTTAGTACATGCGATTCTAATAGTTCATTTTTAATAAGATAAAAGATTTTTACCCCAAAGGATAAAAATTCTGGTACTAGCTGGCGATTGGTGGTATACTAATTTTGCAACCTCGGCTCTTCTTCGATACCTACGAGTTACAAATAATAATTCGCTGAGCAATTTCGCTCAGTGGATACTTTAACTATGAAAATAGCAGTAATAATATTTACAAGCACATAGAAATTCAAGGAAAATAAATAATCATTTAAAGAAAAAAAAAATATTAACATGATAGGTAAATAAATAAATAATAAACAAATCAACATTTAATTTACTTCTATTTTATTTTCTGAGTGGCTCTACTAGGAATTAGGTGAACTTCGGGATAAAACTACTGTATTTATTTTTGCAGTCTCAAATAACTCTAGGCCATAGCCAGAGCATCCTATTTTTAATTGAAGTAAATTTTTATTCTAACGGCCGTATTCAAACCATTCAAAATCTGTATTTCTCTCAGTCGTAACTGGAGTACTCAAATCTAAATTGGTTGTTCGCACTACTGCTCAGTATATGATGCATCATACCCTTATCTCACTAGTTCAACTAATTTAAGTAGAGTAAAATAATTATTTCCAATGTACATTCTCAATCCATTCCAAATCACAATTTTATCATAAAATAATATTTTTCTCAAAATTATAATTTAATCACAAATAATATTGTTCTTAAAATTCATAAATCTTATTTAACACAATAACATTTATTTTTTAAAAATTCATAATAAATCAATAGGAATTTTATAAGCATGCAATAAAATAATTTACCGGTATTTTTATAGTTAAAGTATCAAACCTTATTTTCGCGGTTTCCTCTATTCCACAATTCTTTTTTGTTTTAGATCTTCCTCTTTCTTTTCGGACGGACCTAATGTCATATTTATATACACATTTTTGTAAGTTTTAGGTCTAAATATTTCTTTTTAATTTTACTACTTAAATTAATTTCCTATAGTTATTTTGAATCCTTTTCTATTTTATAATTTAAAATGCCTAACTATTAATTAATTAAGACCTAAATACAATTATATATTTGTAAGTCTACTGTCCATTTATTTTATTCTAAATGTTCTCCGTTTATTTCGATTTACTTTATTTTCTACAATTATTATTTTAGACCCCTTTTCATTTCCTATGTTAAAAATACCTAAATATTCACTAATAAATCTTCAAATACAATTATATATATAATACATGTTTTTAAATATACTGTCCAGTTATATTCTACTACATATTCATCTATTATTTTCTATATAATTTATTTTTCTATAGTTATTAATTTAAATCTCTTTTTATTTTCTATGTGAAAATATCTAAATATTACTTAATTAAGTCCTAAATATTTTTATATCAAAACTAACTCAATTTAATTAATTTATTATAGTTCCAGAATGATTTGTAAGGTCTAAATAATTTGTTTGGCTCTCTAAATATATTTATTCTCAAAATAATCACGAATTAATTAAGTTAATAGGTTTCTGGAATAAATTGAATAGCTAAAAAAACTATTTGGGACTAAAATCTAATTAATATAAGGCGGAGGGACCTACTTGAAGACGGCTGAAACTTTCTGAGGTCGCGGCGTAATTCCGGAACTCTCCGTTCAAAACGACGCCGCTTCAAGGCTGCCCATATCGAAATTTTTAATCGACTCGCGCTAACCGGACCAGATTGAAGAATCAACCCGTCGTCTTCTTCACCCGATTTCGTCTACCACGGGTCATGATCCAGACCCGTTTTCCCAGCCATTTCTTGCGATTCAACTTGAATCAAGCTTTGATGCAAGATGATTGGTGGTTTCAGAATCAAGCTTTGATGCAAGATAGTAAAACTACTTTGAATTTTTCTATATTTTGTTTTTATGTTTATTTTCTGTTTGCTTGAAGTCATGAGAGCTCGTTACTGAGCTCTTCTTTCCTCTATTAATCCAATTCGTGCCTCACTCAGACAGCTCATGTATTTCTGACTCTCCATCCCTTCACTTTCTTAACTTTCTATCAACAAGATTCTTCACACCCATTACTTCTCCTTTTCCTTAGTCCCCTATTTCTACAACATTCAACGTTTTTTCCATACAACTGCCCATAATCTGCACTTCAACCTGTCCACAAATTTCCAAACAAACCATGCTCATCCATTTTCTGCTGCAACTAATCATACATTCCTCCATTCCCTAATTGTCTCCTTTTCTGACAAGTAATAGTGCAAATCCCATCTCAATTTGTCTACTCCTTCTACATAACATTTTCCACCGTTATTAACAATATTATTATTATTATTATTATTATTATTATTAACTTATTTATTTATTTAATGTTCTATTTTTATTTTCGAAAGGGTACCCACATATATTTCTCTATATCAGAAGTCTCTCGAGATCGAAACGATTATTTTTAGTCACTTCTAAATTTTACTATGCTAAGCTAATTTTCCACCACAAAAATATTACGGCCTCTTACGAACACTTATTTATTTAATACAAAAAATATGTAAAATTACAAATGGGTCCTCTCTATTATTCTCGTAATTAAAATTAGGATGTGACATAATTACTAATTACATATTATTATCTCAATTATTATATACATGCCACATATGTTTTACACAAAAGCATAAGAGTCTATACCCTGAGGGTTGTGCTTCCGATCATTGTAGCTGATGCTGGACTGCTATCTAGTCTTCTCTTATAACATGCGAGTTATCAGAAAATAACTCGCTGAGCAACTTGTGCCCACTGGGTACTTTAACCATTGATTAAATAAAATAAAACAAAACCAAAGAAAGATGAAATTACTTTACTAAGAAAAACATGCAAAGTAGTTAAAACGTTGGTTTATCGATTACATGATTATTGTGCAAATCCTTAAAATAAGAATTTTAGTTTCACTTAGTTTGCCCTCATGGTCTTTGTGGCGCTCGAGGTAAGGCTCATGGGAATTTCACTTGAACGGATAATCACACAAAGGGCCCACTATAATTCACAATATATCACATCACAACTGGCCGGATCACGTAACACTTGAACGGATAATAGAGCAATAGCTCTTTTCACATTTCACTGTTACATATCACTTTCATAATTTTAAGGCGCCGTATCACATATCACACATATCACATACCCGTATGATGCATCATGCTCTTAATCCTATGTCCAACCCGACCAGGCAGAGCTTGAAAACAATTATAATCAATTATTGCATTTAATACACACTTAGCACATAAACATTTGTTTTCACATGTGTTAATGTCAAACTTTGCGAAGAATTCATAAATCTGCCCAAATTTTGGGAAGGCATATAAAATAATCCACAAGTCCAAAAATCTTAAAATTTTAACAGAAGCTAGTTCAATGTTTAAATAATCTACCATAAAAATTTCAGAATTTTCTAGGCTTTTTACGAGGTCCAAATCACTCATACACGCAGATAGCTCCAGTGTTGCAGTTCCACTGGTTGCAGTCCGGTTTTTAATTTGTTTCACCACCACAACTCAATTAAATGAGCCAAAAAATATTTTTTCCATAAACTAGACATATTAGAGTACAACATATCAAAAATTTAGCTAGAAATAAGTTTTCTAGAATTTATAAAAAATCACGGAAGTGAGCTGTCCTGCAGGGCACCTGCTGGACAGCTTCACTGTTTTTGGTGCGTTATTGACGCTATACATGCCCAAACCAATATTTTCATAAAACATCACATAAATTTAGACTTTATAACATGCCCAAACATAATTTTTAGGACAAATCAAAATTTATATAAGAACTAAAATAAAGATTATATGGCTAAAGTACCAAACCTCAAATCTTAAGCTTCCTTTTCCCTTCAATGGCCTTCTTCTACCTTCTCCTCTTGTTTCCCTACATGAAACACCACCCCTTATATTATGAACCAAACCCTAGGTTAGAAGAACAACTAAATAACCTTGTGCTTTGCTTAATTGCTACTTAAATTCATACTTAGTCTAAGTTAAATTTCATGTTTTTAACTTAATCTTATTTCATCTTCAACCTTCATCCAACCCCTAACCTTAACCACTATTCATCACCATTAACACACATGAAAACTATAGTTAATCATAGAATTGAAGCCTAGAATCACTTAATCTAAGCTTAAAATTAAGAAAATTAACTAAAACCATTAAATTCAACTAAATAAACCAACATACCTAAGTTCCTCTTTTCCTTCTTCTTCCCTTGTGTGTCTTGAGGTTGCCCAAAGAAGATAACCATTTTTGGTCTTTTTTTTTGGCTTATATAATCATCAATTAATTCTATATGGGGTAATTAATTTTAGTGAGTTTTTGATTGGCTATTTAAAAGTCAAATTATATCCTTTCATTGGCTAAGAACTATAGCCAACTTTCCACCCTTTATGACCAAGCTCACCCAAATATACCTTAGTTGATCACTCCATAAGCCTCCTTAAGGGAAAATTACAAAATAGTCCTCCGCTGGTCGTTTCGTCATATCTTCGCGCACACTCGTCTTCTTGAAAATCCGAAGATACCGTCGGGTCTGGCTTGACGCTGCGAATCTTTTTATAACCTTATTTTTGGGTGTTGACTAAGTCAACTTTTCCATGAAAAATTATGCTTGGGTCCCTATGGGTCGATTTGTCGAAATTCGCCTTTACACGAATCCTACCGTTGGTGCGTTTTCAAGTCTACATTATTACTGCATAAAATATCATAAAACCCACCTTTTTATTGTCTATGACTTATTCCAGACCTCAGAAAGACTTTTTACAACTTTTAGAAAAAATTTACATTTGACCCTAACTTTTGAGAAAATTACTGTTAGGTCCTTCTGAGCTCTAAGGCCCTATTTGACCTCCTGGATGCCAACAGTGCATACCTGTAGCCTTCCTGGAGTTCATTACCCATACTTTGCACACCAACATAATACTTCCCATATTGGTCACCCATCATGGTCATTTCCCTAACTTGAGCACGTTCAACTTTTGCCCTTCAGCACCTCTCTTCGTATTCTCCCAAGATCCATGCCTCCAATTCGCCTCTTAAACGCCAGAATGTGACAATTGATATTAGGGTTGGCGTCAAAATCTCACCACAAAATGATGAAAACTTTATCATAAAGATTTCGGATTATTTTAAAAATGAACCATTTCCCTCTATTTTCTGTCATTGGTGGCCACTGTAGGGGCTGACAGTATGCCTTGAGGCTCACAAGTCTCCGGGCTTCGCGTTGGTAGTGACACATTGACAGTGTAGGTGATGGTCCTGGAACTTTCATCGGTGGAGCTACTCCTTCTAGGCCTTTTTGGAGACCCCGAAGGAGTGTTACGTCCTGATACTGGAGCTGTGTTATCCATTTATGTGTTAATTAGTTAGGTGGGCACATGCTTCGCGGATGGGTTTTATTAAATACTTAACCAAATTTTAACTCTATTTTTACTAAAATTTTGCCAGAGTTCCGCCTAGGAACGGATAGTCCGTGAATAGTAACAGCGACCGATCGAGCAGTCCCTACTACTATTCACTGGGATCCTGCAAAGAAAATGTCCCACAAACACTTCGGCAATCGTCCTTATACCCTCACTCTTCAAATCAAACAAAAATAAACACTTCTATAGCATCAGGCAAGAACTCAATTCAAACTACAAAATTAAAAGTTATTAAGGTATATGTCATCCTAACATTTATCTGGAAGTACTACTAATATTTATATACATGCCACTACTAATATCCTATTACAAAAGTAAAGTGACTTTATAAGCTGCCTTGGCCTGCCGGTAGTCAAATACTGGTACCTACTATGTCTTTAGCTGCTCACCTGCGAGTTACAGAAAATAACTCGCTGAGCATTAATGCCCAATGGGTACTTTAACTTATAAAGAAAATAAATAATTAAAACAATAATGGTAAAAAATACAAAAATTAGTAATAAATTTTGGTTTATAAATGATTTTGAAATGAAACAGGTGATGCATGCAATAAATGAAACATTTACCAGTTTAGTAATTAATTACTCCGCTCTACTGGTCACTTAGCTGAACTCGGGATAAGGCAATACAATAGAATCCAATGATGGTAACTGATCCAATAATTACAGTACAACGGTACTGAAACCACTGAATAGTTTCCATATCAGATGAGCAATATCTGTCGGGTGACTTGCAGCACTCCGACTTTAACAATAATTGGCGCCAAATCCATGCAATGATAACAATAACAATAAACTGCTGACCGCTTTAATAATATTATATGACACGTCATATCCTTATCGCCTAGTTTGACTCAAACCGAGTAGAGCTTTATGTTTCAATGGCATATATTTCACATGTCAATACTTGTTTAATCATTTAGCTACTATTTGGCAATACTTTAGGCATTCTTTGAAAACTTACTAAATGAATAGTAACCAAAAATACCAAATGAATAGTATTTTGGTGAACTTGGACAACTTGAAAGAGATAGCTTATGACCTAATTAAGGTTCCCTTAGGCACCCAAATTGTGTCATATACTTCCCTTTAGGTGTCCAATAAGTCACTCACACATTATAGATTAAATATTTAGAAGTTTTGGCATTGAAATACATATAGTGAAAAATTGACAATTTTTTGTTCTCTTTAAGGGACCATTTGGCCCACACCTAATGCACCAAAAGGGAAGTGCATTTTTTTCTTATAAAAATTTCTTTTAGACACCTTCCAATATATAAGGGAGGTAGGAGAAAACCTTGCATCAAAATTCATTTTAGATATTTTATGAAAATTCATCAAAGTTTCTTGCACAACTTAACAACTTATGCATGCTTCCACTAAATGAATCTTTTATCAAACTAAATGACTTGCTAGTGATTTGCAACATAAATACACAAGAAATACAACACAAAAACATGACAATTTGACCCTTAGACCATTCGGCCAACATTGGGAAAAATAACTAGAAAATTGAATTTTTATAAGTTAAAATACCAAACCTTGTTTTTGCTCTTTCTCAAGCTTTTAATGCTCTTCCTTTGATCTCACCTCTTGATTTCCTACACATTTAGTATCCTTACATAATCAATAATAACCTTAGGTAAGTAATCCATAAGCTTACATGGTTAATTTTGGCTAATTAGAATGAAATCCATGCTTATTTATGCTTAAAGTATCATTTCCCACCTTTTCGCACTTCATCTTCAACCTCCCACCAAGAACCATAACTTTCCCCTTTTCTACCACCTTAGGGTTCTTATCTTACACATGATAAATCAATAATCTAAGCCTAATCATAGGTTATAAATTACTTGAAACTAAAAATTGTAACTAAAAACCATGAAATTATAACTTGAAAATGAAAAAGTACCTTGAAAATCTCTTCTCCCTTCTTCTTCAATGGAGGCCGACGTCACTCTCTTGGAAAGTGACCATTTTTTCTCACTTCCCAGCTATTTATAGGCAAATTTAAACATGTTACACCTTAGCCTATTTGTTCCCCTTTTTTGATTAGTTTAAAAAGTCAAAGTAGGCATTTTGATTGGCTAAGATCAAGGTCCCACTCCTAACATTCATATTTTAACTAAGCTTACTCTAAATCATCATATTAGATCATATGGGATTTAATGAAGACAAATGACGAAAATGCCCTCCGTAGAAAACCCAATATATCTTTTAAACCGTGCGTTTTTTGAAAATTCTATGATGCACCGTTGCGACCAAAAAACTCCCGAGATTTCACATTTGACATCAGTTTTGGGCGGTATTAAGACCCTATGTAACATTTTACAAAATTACGTTTAGGTCCTTGACACCTCCTCTAGAGCCCGTTGACCCCCGTTGAGCTCCTTTAGCCTACCTTCGCCTCCAGATGCGTTGATTGCCTTTCTAGAACCTTTATTTACTATACATCCTCCATTATTTACAATCTTTTCATAGGGTTTTCCAGATTGACGCCCGATCTCGGTGTCCCGTTGGATCCCGGGTCGTGTTTGTACTTAGCACTTGCATAGGGTTCTCGGAAACGGACGTTACACCCAATTTTTTTTCCAATTTTGATCCTAATTTTAAATTATGGTAAACTATGACAAAGTTTGCAATTTGGTGCATAATTATTTCAAAGTTCAAAATATGAGGCACTTGACAAATCGCAAAGTTTATAGTGCATATAAATAATTAGCATTTATTTCAAAGAAGTTAGTTTAAAGAACATATTTGTTGTTATTAACAAAGTAAAATAATCCTTTTAATTTTGACTTAATCTTAAATTTACTATTTTTAGGCAAGTTTGCCTATATAAATTAAACACTAAAAATGAAAATTTTACGCATATAAATAAAATAATATAAATTTTCTAATAAACTGGGTATACCCTTGTGTGATATGTGGATATGTATTTTTCTAATAAATACATCAGTTTATTAATAATATATTTACCTTTTTTATTTATATATATATTCAATTATAATGTATTTTAAAAATTTTATAAATTAAATATGACTTATTTATTATTTCTTTAAGTAAATTTATATATTTTTTATTTTTTCAAAAAATTATATATTTTTAACTCATTATATTTCTTTCTTATTAAATAATTTAATTATTAATTTGATCAAATTTAATCGTAATTAATTTTTAAAATTAAAAGAAAATTTCATAATTACATGTACTATGTCATCATATATTATGTCTTATTTATGCATAATTACAATATAATTTAAAATAAATTTTAAAGATATTTATAAATTAAAATATTATTCCATGCACTAAATTTCTTCACACTAACAATGATATGTAAGAGGATGATTATAAGAAATAAAATTTGAACATTAAAATAAAAGGAAGATTTTGATTGACTATTTTTATTTGAGATATACAAGAGAATTATTTTAAAATTTGTGAAAATGAATTTTGATATTAAAGTTATTTTTTTGGTCAAGATATGACTTTGATTAGGCAAGTAAAAAGGAAAATGCAACTTTCCAGTTAGAAATTACAAAAAAGTTGAGTGTTTATTTGGAGAAATTTCGGGAGAATATTTAACTTCACTTTCACATGAGAAGTAACCGCCTTCCAACTAGGGGTGAACATTTAGTTCGGCCAATTAGATCGAATTGGATTATTTGGTCAAATCAACCAAATCGATTGATCCAAGGATTTCCAAAAATTAATTTGACCAAAAATACCAATTCGAAAAGTTTCGGCCAGAAAAGCTGAACCTTTTATAACAACATTGCGTTTTGTGCTACTTCTTCCATTAATATACATTTCTTTAATTTTTTTTATCTTAAAAAGAATCTAAGTTAATTCCTAAACATAACTTTGGCTTCAGCCGCCTCCCTCTCTCACTTTGATTGCATGATCTCCTCTTCTTCTTCCTCCTAACTTCAATTTTAGTTGCACTTAATTTCAAACCAGCTCGGCGCTGCAGCTAGAGTAGATAATCATCAACTTGTTCACTACTTTCCTCTTACTTTTCTCACGTAATATTCTCTCATGTCTCAATCAATTTGTTTTCTGCTTTATTTTTAGAGGATGTGTAACGTCCCAAAATCTGTAATGTCTAAAATGCTGAATTATCTACGGAAAGAAAGGTAGATGAGTTAATAATAAGGAAAATTAAAGAAGAAAACCCTTTGTAAAAGGAAAATAAATGAATTATAAGTTCAGTAAACAGGTTGTAAATCATGAATTAATAAGTTGTAAACATAGTAAACAAGTAGTAAACAATAAGTAAGCTAATTATAAACATAGTAAACTATTGTAAATGAAAAGTAAACAAGTTATAAATAAGATAAGTAAATAGTAAACCAATGGTAAACAAAAGGTAAGTAAAAAGGAAGGAATAAAGAAAACGTAAATTATATACGAGTCGTAGGCAGAGGAATAAGAAAATTGTGTATAGACGTAATATTTGACAACTGTAGATTCTGATGGTGCATTCCGGGCGCGTAGACTCGGAAGGATCGCAGAGAAATTCGCCGAACCTCCGGAGTTAAACGTGCTCAAGTTACAGTACAAACTAAGATGGGTGACTTCCGAGAGAAGTCAACCCTAAATACGTCAATTTAGTAATAAAAACTACAGTAAGTATCAGACGGGCACTGATCGCATCCGGAAGGCAAAGTATGCCAATGGAGCTCAACGGGATCCGTTGGGCATTATAGAAATGATTAGGGACATAAATGGAATTTACCGAAAAGTTTCGTAAGTTCTAAGTAGTGCCCATAACAAATGTTAAATATGAAATCTAGGGAGTTTACTGGTCGCAACGACGCATAACGAAATTTTCAGAAAATGTACGTATAAAAAGATATAACGAATTTTCTATAAAGGGCATTTTGGTAAATTCTGAGAAAGATAAGGACTAAAATCAAATTTCCCCAAAAATGGTATTAAACCTTGAAAATATATTAAATATGAGGTTTTGAGGTTAAATAGATCATAACGGTGAAATTACAGTAATTTCCGGAATCACATGTGCGGAGAATTCCGCTGAAACATGAAAACTTGACTCGCGCAGAACCTATGGATTTAACCTGACTTTCGAAACCCAAGGTGGCCTAATTTGCAAAAGTGTAAAATACAAAAGTTGTTTCTTTATGTGTTAGTTAAATGTAGAATCAAGAATCGCCTAATTTGGATATCTATAGGCAAAGTTATGACGAAATTAGCAGACAGTGCGCAGGCTGCCCAAGGCAGTGCGACGGGACCCGACGGAAAACGACGTCAAATATTATCGATAGCTCGGATTGACCTAAAATTTGAATATTACATATATTTAGGTGTCTAGGTTCATTTGGTACAAGAATTATTAAATTTAGAAAAATACACAAAGAGTTATTAATAAAGGACTGCAGCGAGGTCAAGTAGAACCTTAGAAGGGCCTATTTGCAAAAACTTAGCTAAGGGAGGAGGCTAATTGGTGAATGTTGAAAATGGAGATATGTGCTTGGTCATCAAGCAAAATTTTTACATGGAACCACTTGGGTACATCTTAACCATTGATTCATTTTGTGTTGGATAAGTTATAACCATTAGATTAATAATTAATTAAATCAAAATTAAATGGAAAATATATAAAGTAGAAAATTGGCAAAACTCATCATTTAGAAGAACAAAAATATTCCTCTCTTCTCTTCCTATGGCAGCCGGCCCTTCTAACCAAAGAAGAGCTATGGAATTTTGTGATTTTCAAGCTAAATCACTTAGGGGAAAGCTAGTCCTTAAGGTAAATAACACATCCTTACTTCTAATTACTTCAATTGATTGTTAATTTATGAGATTAAATACAAATTAGAATCTGAAATTCTAGGGTTCATGTGACTAAAATTGGGGATAATATTCATAAGATGATTAGATGATTAAACAAGGCTTGTATGTTGATGAATAAGGTGAAGAAAAGCTGAAATCATAATCTGGCAGATTTCTAGAGTTGGATTCAAGTTGAGTTTCGAACATGATAGGGTCAGAATTTGGGAAACTCATAAAAGAGAAAGTCGTAGGTCTATGTCTTAGCTAAAAATAGAGACCAGATTTTGCCTTATTTGGACCTGTAAAACGGAAGTTATGGCCGAAATACTGGCCAGCGGTCAGGCTGTCAAAATCAGATAGGCTAACAGAACAAGCCGAATTTCAACAAATTATTAGACCATGATAGAAACAAAATTTAAGGAAGTTCAAAACATGAAATTTGTAGATTTATATGTCTAGTTTATGTCTGTAAAAGATTTTGGGCAGAAATTAAATACATAGAAAGATATACTTGAAAAACCAAAGATGGTGCAAGTCTGAAATCAGGAGTAGGCAAAACTGAAGTATGAACTTCGGCTAGTAATTTGACTAAGTTAACAACATAATTTGAGGTAGAGGTAAAAATAAAAGATGTTATCCTGTTTATGATGAAACTTTAGAGACTAGAAGCAACCTAATTGGACTAGTAATAAAGAAGATACAACTGAAATAGTAATACGCGCGCAGGCTGAAATCTTGAACCAGGGCAGAACCGGACCTGTGACTTTAGCACATAATATGGATACGTAATGGACATAATTAGATGTTATGATAAAAGACAATAATGTACGTAAGCATGTTAGCTAATTATAGAACTAAGAACCATTTCATTTGAACTTATAAATGAAAAGATATGACTAAGTTACTAAACTGCGCGCAAGAAGAATTAGACGAGCGATAGAGTCGGAATAACGCTAACATTGGAAATAATTCATAACTTAAGCAAATCTGAAATTTATATAAATAATAATAATCTTATGTATTAGGATTGAACAAAGTCCAGAATTAACTTAATTGGTGTTAGATAAATGAATGTATAAATAAATTAATGAAAGGTGCACAAAGTAAATTAAATAAGCAGCAATGAGGAAATGTTGAAAAGTTGCGATTGTGTTGTGATAAATTGTTTATAGAAGTGTTTATTTTCGGTTTATATAAGGAGTGAGGGTATAAGGACAGATTGCTGAAGTGTTTGTGAGATTTTTTATGCAGGATCCCAGTGTATAGTCGCAGGGACTATTCGTATAGTCGCAGGGACTATTCATTTATTCGCTATTACTATTCACGGACTGTCCATACGTAGCCGGCACTCTGGCGAAATTTTCGTAGAAATGGATTTAAAATTTGACTAAGTAAAAATTGAAGTATATTTGACGAAATACGAATTAACCTAACTATTAGACGAGGACTATAAGATGTAACCCCAATATCTTGGACCTCATAGGTATTACAATTATGACCTAATGTGCCGAACTAGCTTACGAAAAATGGATTACACGTAATCTTACGAATTGGATACGTAAACGCAAATCGGTAAAATACTATTCATTGGGTAAATTTTCGAGAATAAATATATGAAAAGAATAAACATATAAGAATAACCCGGTAGTGTTAAAGTAGTAATTAAAAGTAAGAAAAAGGAGCTATGAGTACCTAACGAACATACGTAAACATGGAAGTCTTAAACATGAGATAATCATATTCTAATATATATGGAAGTCATAAATAGAGTACGCATAATAATATATGAGATTGAATAAAAAACTAAATAAAATTGTGATTATACTTGTTAAGCTAGATTGCGAGGAAAGAGTGTAATCGGACAAAGGGCATGAAAAGCAACTGACGAATAAATCGACATCGAATCAAGTTTGGTACTTTGCTTTTATTTACTGCATTTTTATATATATGTGCAATGATGTAAACATGTGATGTCTTGTTTGCAATGCTGTGCTGCTATTTGATGTACATGCTATCTGTAAATAATTAATGTGTTAAATTGAATTGAGTAAAAGTAAAGTACCCACTAAGCATAGCGCTTAGCAAGTTTAGTGTCTGCTAAACCTGTAGGATCACGGAAAGATGTAAGGACAACCAGAATAGCCGAACAAAGTCAAGCTCACCAGAGACACCTCTTCACCTAGTATGGCATATGCTGCGTAATAAAAATCGAAAGTCAGAACAGACAACAGCATAAAGAAGAAAAAATTTCTCAGGTAATGTTCTGCATACCAGTAAACATCAGTTGTGACACTCTTAGCTCGGCTAGTAACTAGTCGGGTTAAGGGGTGTTACACTACAATTTTCCTATAATCTGTTATATCTTGCAAAACAGGTTCTTTATTAAAATCTATGTCAAACAACTTTAAACTCATAGGTGAAGCAACTGATTTACAGTCCAGAAAGTTATACTCTATTAATAAATCTATGGTGTATTTTCTTTGACAAATATTTATTCCAGTTTTAGACCTAGCTATTTCAAAACCAAGAAAATACTTTAAAGTAACCAAATTTTTTATTCTAAACTTAGCATGCAAATACTCTTTGATATGCTTAATTTCATCATAATTATCACTAGCAAGGATGACATCATCGACATATACCAATAAAGCAATAAAAGAAGAATTGGATTTTTTAACAAAAAGTGAAAAATCAGAATGTGTTTGTGTGAACCCTTGTGCAATCAAAGCAGATGTTAACTTGGCATTCCACTGTCTACTAGCCTGTTTTAAACCATACAATGATTTCATTAGCTTACAAACAGGTCTAGACATGTGACTAAATTGAGTAGGCAACTTGTAACCAAGTGGTAAATCCATATACACTTCCTCATCGAAATCACCATGCAAAAAAGCATTGTTAATGTCCAATTGTTCAAGAAACCAGTTTTTAGATGCTACAACAGTCAAAAGTGTCCTAATAGTTGTCATTTTTGCTATAGGTGAAAAGGTGTCAAAAAAATCTATGCCTTCTTGTTGTGTGTAACCTTTAGCTACTAACCTTGCTTTAAATCTCTCAATGGATCCATCACTATTATGCTTTATTTTATATACCCATTTACAGCCTATTGTATGCTTATTTTTAGGCAAAGACACTACTTGCCAGGTCTTATTCATTTCTAAAGCCTCAATTTCAGCCTTCATAGCATCTTGCCATTGAGGATCCTTAACAGCTTGATTAAATATTTTAGGTTCTTTAATAGCACTAAGGGCATAAATATATGCATGATAATTAGGACTAAGCTTTTGTAAGCTATATGGATTAGATAGAAAATGTGGACTGGTGACTTTTTTATTGCTGTTTCTGAATGAATTGACCTGATTCAATTGACATTCATAATCCCTAAACCTAGTAGATGGTTTAACTATCCTATTAGACCTCTTTAATGTATGATGTTGAGGTTGTACTGCTGAAATAGTCTCAATAGTGTCATTAGTGTGTGCATTGTCATGTGAAACAATATTGAAATTATCATCCATAACAACAGAATTATCAAAAGGAATAAGTAACACCATCCTCATATTCACTCTTAATCACAGCATATGAAAATATAGATTCATAAAAAATAACATTCATTGAAACAATGAAATCATGTATATCTAGATTAAAGAGAAGCAAACCTTTAGTGCCTGCCTTGTATCCTAAAAAGACACATTTTTGTGCTCTTAAGTCAAACTTCCTCATGTTTGGAGACAAAATAGAAACAAAGGCAAGACAACCAAATACTTTGATGTTTGTAAACACAGGTTGCTTATCAAATAACACTTCAAAAGGTGTTTTATTAGCTAAAGCAGGTGTAGGTAATCTATTAATGAGAAAAACAGCATGTTTAACACATTCACCCCAAAACTGTAAAGGCAATTTGCTTTCAAATTTTAATGCCCTAGCAACATTTAGTATATGTTGATGCTTTCTTTCAACTATACTATTTTGTTGAGGTGTCTCAACACAAGAAGTTTGGTGAATAATTCATTTGTTATCATAAAACTGTCCATAACTAAATTCTACACCATTATCTGTTCTAATGGTTTTAATTTTAATGTTAAACTGAGTAAGAACATAAGAATAAAAATATTCTATATATCTTCTAGTTTCATATTTAGACTTCATTAAAAAAAAAAACCCAAGTAAATCTATTGTAATCATCTACAATAGTCAAAAAATATGATTGATATGTAAATTTGGTTCCATAGGACCCCATATATCCATATGAACAAGCTGAAACTTACTAGTGCTGACAAAATCACTTAATGGAAATGAAAATTTTCTTTGTTTAGCAAAATGACATGTGTCACATACAATATTATCCTTCACAGTGATACATTCATTATTCAATTGTCTTATTCTACTACTAGATGCATGTCCTAGCCTAAAGTGCCACAGATCAAAGACATTGTTGTCATAACTACATACTGTATTTAGACAAGTATTTTGTGATATTGATCTATTATGAAAAGTCAACTAATACATGCCTTGTCTCTGTTCAGCTGACCAAATCTTCTTCAATGATGTTTTTTCCTGAATTAGACATGCAAAGTGCTCAAATATTAGCCTTTAAAGTGAGTCACCTGTCATTTTACTTACTGAAATCAAATTAAATTTAAACTGAGGTACATATAAAACATTATGCAGAACAAGTTCATTAGTAAGTTTTACAGACCCAATATGACTCATAGAAATGTCATCATTATTAGGCAATTTGACAAAGTAATTAACAACTAACCTAGGATTGATTAGATACTGCAAATCACATGTTATGTGATCTGTAGCACCTGTATCTATGATCCAAGACTCTTTATCAAGACTATAATGAGATGGAATAGATAAGCACATACCTGCAGCCACTGACTTAGTTAAGTCTGCTGTGTGATAAGCTTGTTGAGTCAAAGAACTATGAGAAACTAGCTGAGCCTTGGCTGCAACAGTACCAGGTGCTGGAAATACTTGAACACTTGCCACAATTGACTTATGAACATCAGGAGCAATATTTCCTTGAGGATTTAGAAGATGAATAAGCTGAATATGAAATAACCATATCAAATTAATTGAATATGAAGTAAAAGTACATCTTGATACCTAAAGTAGACCTATTTATACAAATATATACAGAACACCACAACAACTGTGTACCCAAATACATAGAATAAAAATATTCTAATTTATATGCTTAATAGGTGGCTCCCAACATTGATTCGTGTCTTGTGGTCTCGTTGTCCTTTGTGGCGGCTGTAAATTGAGCGGTGGCATCTCTGAATTCTGCATTGAAGCTGATGCTTTCGGAATAACATCTCCAAGCTGATGCTACATGATTCTTTGGCCTATTGGTAGTCCCTGGTTTAGAAGCCTCCATAAGAAATGCTTTAATTTTCCAGGGATTTTAGTTTGCCAAAGTTCTTTCCAATTCTATTGTACTTGTGCATGCTCCCTTGGCTTTCCACTTTCCATCCCATTGTAGGCTATTATATATCCTGATTTTACCGAGTACACCTGTCCGTGTATGGTGCCACACTAATTTATCCTCTACATCTAATCTGGGATGGGGAATTGACATAATATGTTCAGCATCTTCTCGGTTAAACACCTCAAACATTAACCTTTGGTTCTAAGTGAGATCTTTCACCCGCCCCCCCCCCCCAAAG
>CATIWJ010360363.1:0-11579 GCA_949640765.1 Croton laevigatus | reverse complement strand
AGCTTTGTTGTAGAGTGTTATACTGCTTAACTTTGCTACATATGACACAGCTTCCCATTATGCTGCAAGAAGTAGTTTATACTCACTATCTATTTTATGCAAGTGCTATTTTCATTATTTCATATTAATGTTTAAAACTTGTTGTTAAATCTTTTCTCTAGATAATCAAGTGGACAATGAGATTGGGTATTGTCATACTAAGATTCTATAGCAGTTGTTGGGAGGTATAAAATCAATACACAAGGTCTAAGATAATTAAAATGTTTTTGCAAATTTACTTTGCATATAAACTAGGAAAATTTGATTCCCTTTTTATTGACATATTCTTCTTCATTTTCTTAGGTTCCAATTTCTGTGCCAAATTCTTTTTTTAAAAAAATCTTGTTGCCACCAATTAAAGAACAGAATCTTCTGTCTTTCCCCCTTTTTATTATCATTACATCCAGATTATTGTTGCACATAATTGCAATATGAACAATGACAATCCTATCTTTTCCCCCATCAAAGTCAGCAATTAGCCTTGTTGTATTAGTTTGGTGATAGGTATTTGGATTCCTATTCAAAATTTCTGCTAATTATGTTGGATAGGATTGATATATTTGTCCATATAATGGTGGGAAGGGACAAGCCTCCTATGTACTAGTTGCATAGATAAATCTCAAACCAACTTCATTTCTTGTTTTTCCATTCGTTTTCCTGACTGCACAGCTTATAATGCTATTTTCTGCTGGGGTGACATTTGATCTTATCCATATTATTTGCAATTGCATATTTACTGAACCTGAATGTAATGTTTTTAATCATTTGCAGTCAACTGACATTTGATTTTATCAACATATAATTTGCGATTGGATATTTACTAATATTGAGTTTAATGTTTTTAATCATTTTCAGTCAACTTTTGATTATAAAATGAGAAATAAACTAACTTGAATTAAGTAATGGTGGTTGAACATGGTACCCTTGTTATTTTTAACTTTTAGTTATCCAAGTGCTTGTTTGCATTATGGGTAAATACATATGTTTTAATAGTAAGTTTTATACGTGTGTTTGTATATATTACACACACAAAAAACTTTTTAATAGACTCGAAATTTCATATGAATATACTTTCTGACATGTTTTTACTGCTACAGGTGCATTGTGGTTTGAAGTTTTCCAGCTTGACAATAAAGCAAAATCTGGTTGGGTAATTTTGATGTCACTTTCCTTTCGTTATTGTTTCATAAGTTTTTTCTTTGAACAATATGAATTGATAAATGAGACTCCTTTATGCATGTGGCACAAAGCTATGCTAAAGATTTTCTTTTTTGGTGCTCATGCTTGATGTGTGTACACAATATATGCTTTTTCTTTTTCCTTCATGGCCTCCTCTCTTGCTAAATAATGAATAACTTATATTGTTAATATAATGTTATGTGGTGTCTGATTTGAAGTGGCTTAAAATGGAAAAAAAAGAGGATGGGTTTAACGATGTTGAGTCGAGTGTTGCTATTGTTGGAAGGGATAGTATAAAAAATGATAAGTTGGTTTTGGAATGGTTTGGTAAAGGGAAATCTAAAGATTAGTGAAGATATTTTTGGTATGATTTGGATGATGGCAATTTCTTGTTTATTTTTTACTAGCAAGAATTAGGTAGCTGACACAAATAGTTTCTAGTGTTTCTTCTTTTGTCTCTCTCTTGCTCCTTCCCCTGATTGCATTTTGCACACAAATCTGATTCTGTAAGAATCCATACTCATTTTGGAAACATTTTGACTTTAAAAACTTACTCTTCCAAAACAATAATTGAACCTCATTACATGGCTTTTCAATATTTTTTTTTGGATTTAATTCCTCCAAAATGATAATCTAGCTACGCTTCTGATTAATTTTTGAGATTAATGTTTTTCCATTGTGTTAGATATTTAGGTCAGAAGGTTGTAGGGGGCCAAGTGAACAAAATTGTGGTTGTTGAAGGTCTGGAAATTTATTGTGCTACATCCAAAAACGCTACAGACTCGTCCAGTTTGGACAGCAGTGCAGATTCCAGATTTTTGCAGAATGAAAGATCTGAAGGAAATGAACTTGATAATTTAATACAGCCGCTTGACGTAACCGTATCACTGGTGGTATGTGAACTTTGTTATAAGGCTTCCCATATGTCAGTTTCATTGTGTTTGCAAAGTATGTCTAATATCATCAAACATATAATGAGTTGTGCCTGTTTTGTTTGTTCAACAAGTAGTACCATTGTGACTGTAGATGTTACCTTTTTTTTTTCCAATCACATAGTCAAGGTTTTTTTTTTTTTTTGTTGTTTTTTTTTTCACTTTAAAGCTGTTTCATGGGGTGAACATGGCATAGCTATTTCATTGGTTTTCTAAACATTTTGTCTTGAAAATTGTTATAAATTAATTTCATAATTTACTTAGTTTCTTAAATTTATATAGAATTTTTATATTTATTATTTATATACTTGAGAGCACTAGAAATCAAGTCATCCTAGTAAGATGGTGGGTTGGATTAAGGATGGGGGAAGAGAATCATTTCATTTTTATTTCTAGAAGCAAAAAAATGGACTGAGAATGTCTAAATTCTGTCTTTGTGCTTCACAACCTTATATAGAAAAATTGAATATTTAAAGTTCTCATAGAAACTTGCAAAGTCTGAATTAACGTTTGATTGCATGTAGGTTAACAAAGCAGGAAGGCTGGATACTGATTTGGCACAATATTCAATCAGAGCAGAAATAACTAACTTGGTAAGTACAAATATAAAAGCCATTTTGCCTGAAGAATTAAATTTCCTTCCATTTACATATCAGTAATATCTCTAAAAAGATTCTCTTATGTTGTTTTGCTTTATTTAACTTTCTTAGGTCATGTCATTAAACGAGGTTCAGTTGCAACAAATATTGATTTTGTTTGATTATATAAGCCTTAGCCGTTTGAGGGAGAAGTAAGTTCAACATTACCTTTTGTTATTTTTGTTGTAGTTAGTTATCTATTTCATGTGATTTATTAGATTATTGAACTTCTATTTCTCAAATTTTTAACCTACCATCATGGTGTTGCAATCAAAGTCTCTGTTGAGTTTATATGATTTGTAGTTCTAAATTTTTTCTAGTAGGGTCATTTATAAATTTGGTTTCTGAACTTGAGCTATTTTTCTGTTTTGTTGTCTGAATGGAAATTGTTTGCATCTAGTGTCTGATGTTGCCAGCTTATGTGGCTCACCGGAGATGCCATTGGGCTAAGTGGGCCCCATGCCATGTCAAATAAATGCAGGAATAAAATAAAAAATCAAAATAAGTAGAATTTGCTTCTTTAATGACATGGCAAATGATTCCTATTTCTCATATTTCATGTGATAGACATGACAGAAGTAAAAGACATTTTTGCTACTTTTCGTGTCATTTTATTGTTTGGCTGTGCTGAGTACCAAACATGCTTCTATAAATATGATATTGAATTGGTATTTCCCTTTAATAAGATATTACTGTATTTTATCTGAGGAGCAATGTTTATGGCTTCAGTTTTAGCTCCATTTTTAATAGGGAAAAAGAAAAGAAAGAAAGAATGAATGCTACTTATATTTGTATGAGAACTTGTAAATAGTTCTTGTGATTTCTGAAGCTTATGAGAACTCTGAATATAATGTGTCAGTGGATGATGTAGGTATGGACGTTACCGCCCATTGGGCAATTCCTCATCAAGAAAGAAGAATGGTTGGCAAATACTGTGGTGGCACTATGCACAACAATCTATCCTATCAAATGTCCGAAGGAAGTTGAAGAAAAGCTCATGGAGATACTTAGGACAGCGATTGTAAGTTGTGTAGTTCAATGTAGCTTTAAGTATTGTCTTATGAACTTTGATTGCCACTGTAAGATCTCACACACTCATATGCTCACACTTTTCCATTATAATTGATTCAGTTGTGGAATTGTATATGCCCATGGGCTCAACTGGTATATAGAAATCTAAAATTTTGTCCTTAATGTAGTTTCTTAAACATTTATGCAAGCAATTGAATTCGACCAATCTGAAGGGGGGTTTACTTTTGACGTTAGCCTTGGAGAAGAGATAAAGGAATGCTGAGTAGAAAGGCTATAGAATGGAAGTCATCGGAAGTTGTGATGTTGAGTTCCAATTAGCGCTTGGTGCCAATTGCAATACAAATCTATTTAGATTGAACTGATTATGCTTTGTTGATTTTATTATAAGGAAACTGCTTGGAAGGTTTTCACATATAAAGACTGTATTTTCATGTTATATCTAATTGTTGTCCGTTCCAACTACATAGAATCTTTACTACTAGTTCCTTTCCAAATCAACATAGGGTCATGAGCTTGACGGCATAGTGAGAGGAGTCATATTTGGATCTGTGTTTTACTTGTTTGTTCAGCAAGTGTTCTCAATTCATTCGCATGTCACCATCTTTTAGTGGAGTTTGTGATGAATTTCACAGGCTTATGAATTGTTGCCCTCCATTCAAATACCTCTGCTCCAACCCAAATCCGAAACCTAACCCGAAATAATTAAACAATTGGAGTGCCTTCTTTCCCTGATGTTCCTTTTTTTTTTCTTTTACTGTGATGAATTAGAGCTTAAAAGTAGCTTCTTGATGGTTCTAATAGCAGGAAACTCCGGATCCATAGATTCCTTTTGATACCACTCCATGCATAGGCAAATCCTTATATGACTTCATTTGATGCAAAAAATAAAATATTAAACAACCTGTAGAGTGTAAATAAAAAACAAGTAAATGAACCAAACAGATCCAAAGCATTATATTCAGTCTACTCCAAAAATGTCTTTGACTAGCTGATTCTCAATCTGAAGTTAGCAAATGAATAGCTGATGAGCTAAATTATTAAACGGAATCTCAGTACTGCTTGCTGGTAGATCTTGTTGGTTGCATTATACTGCTTGTTGGTAGATCTTGTTGGTTGCATTATGTTAGCAGTTTATTTGTTTCTTCTCACCTATTGCTGGCATTTAGTATTTTGAGGGGCTGAACTGTACCTGCGCAATACAGACACATTTGCTACATCATCTAATTGATTCCTTTTTTTTCATATCAAAGCACCTATTTTTACTGGTGAAATTTTTTTCCCTGAACTTTTATCCCTTAAATTTCAATAACAGGGATTCTAGACGGAAATATATCAAATTGTACAAGATTAAGCTAGAGTCTCTTCAACAAGAACTGGTGAATTTCTTCTGTTTACTTTCTTTTTTTTATAAATGCACATATAATCTTAATTTTATTCTTTTCTTTCAGTGTCTCTGGTTTTGTGAGAAATGATGAAGTTTAATCTTTACAGATTTTAAAACAATCTTCTGTGAATTTTCCTTTGTTTCCTTGTCTATAATATAATGACCTGATGCCTTACTCATTGTATTCCATGCTTTTGTTTATCAATAATGCTTCTTGGCTCAAATTAAGTGTAACTAATGTAGTTCATTGTCATTTTGACCCTTCATTAAATTATTGTCTAAAAAATATGCTATGGGCATTTATGTAATTACATAAAAAGTCAGCTAAATATATAATTATTTTAATGAAAAGATTTGGCTCATTTTGAACCATTTAGCATTACTCTTGTTTATTTTGTTATTTATCAAATAACTTTGGCTGACCTGTTGCGGCTTTGTTCTTGTTTTTTCAATTAAGCCAATTGATGATTATATTCTCAAAGAATTGGAGCAAATGGAGAAAGAATCTGACATCGATGATATCTTAAATTATAGGTCTGCTGCTGAACGTGAGCTGCAGGTATATTTGCTTAAACATATTGCTTGTTTTACCTTTCTATATTATTATCTTAATCTTATTCATTTGAAATTTCATGTTTTAAGAATTTTAGATATTAGATATGTTTCAAGTTCTATGTGACGGTGTTTTTTCTTATATTGCAGTTTATTCATAGTTTTTAACTTCATACGTGTTACAGCATGAATATTATTGTTTCATAATCTTTTGGTATGATATTTGGCTTCAGGCAGTTCCTTTAAGTTCTTCATCTTCAAATATGGGAGTGAATGGTGCCAATGTTTCTGTTGCAAAGTCACAGAACAATGAACGGTCATTAGGGAAGTCCCGAGGATGGTTGAATTGGCTGTCTCGTGGCATGCTTGGTGCTGGTGGGACGGATGATTCTGGTCAATTTTCTGGTGTTGTGTCGGATGAAGTTGTGAAGGTAGCTTTATGTGATTGTTTATCATTTAAGCATCTTGAGTGAAAAATATTTTCCCATTGTCCCAAAATCTACTTTTACTTTTGGCATGGAGACTAAGATAGGTCTTCTGAATGGAATCGTTTTTATTAGTTTGACAGTTATGGTTTAAAATGGCTCAAAAATCAATGTGGTTTATTTGAATGGTATTGTTGACAGAATAAACTCTTGGCTTGTTGAGTTTTTTACTGGAATCGGTTAGTGGAAAATTATATTGGGACATTCTAAATTTGTAATATGGGCTATTATTTTTGACAGGGAGATTTTTCTTTAGGCCAAAATAATCTAATACAATATGCCATCTCTTTTGTAGGATATTTATGAAGCTACAGAGTTTCATCCATCTGCATTATCTAGCGGAGAGGCTGATGCAACTGATAGGATATTTACTTGTGTGATCAAATTAAGCATAGCTGAAATTGTTGCAACCCTACGTAGCAAGTATGATTGCTGATCCTTTACTCCTGTGGGTCTTGTTGGTCAATTACAAGTTCAGTAGAGTTTTCCTTTTTGTTGTTTACTTGCCCTGTGAATTGCTTGAATTTATTGCCAAAAGCCTAAGGGTGTAGCGGTTTAAAAAAAAAAAAAAAGAAAAAATCTAAATATTTTTAAGTTTGCGTAAGCCTTGTAGATATTGTTGGTAATTCTTCCAGTAATTGTCAACATTATTTTTTACAGGTTTTCTGATCAAAGAATTGCTGTGTTGGTTTTTAAAGATGCAGTTACAGAATGCAAACTCTGGGATGAGTTAGTGTCGGTAATTTGCTACATTGAATCAGCTAAAATGGTTTGTCCGGATAATAAGAAAATTATTCTACAAATAGGAAAGGTTTGTATTCTTATTGTTGATACAGTATTATTGATGCAAATTTCCTTCACGTTTTTCTTTTTAAAAATTTATTTATTTTTCATCCGTTTTAGAGGAAAGTAACTGGTCACCTTATTTTGAGTAAAAATAATATATTTATTACAATAATGGAGGATCTTAGATATATAGCATAGTCTAGTGACTTGGGACATTAAGACTATATTTGCACATGTCAAAGTTCATATATACTGTCTGGAATATGGATCTTCCAAATGAACTGTCACGATGCAGAGTTCCAAATGAACTGTCCATTAAACACAATGCACACAATGCAGAGAGATTCATTGTTTGTGATTCTTCTTAATATTAACTCTTACATTAAGCATGCTGAAATTATGTCATGATCAAGACCTTGAATTTAGCAATCCTTATTTTTCACCATAACTTTGGCAGTCTGTCATTATAGACTTTATATTCTGTTTGATATGGATAGTCTGAATGTCAAAATTTATGTTTCAGTGTTATGGGTTTCTGTTTTATGATTTTTTTTTTTTGTTTTAATCTGTTTCATGCCCCATGGCTTGCAGTCATGAAGTGACATGCATACCCCAACCTAATAATGATCGTTGCTGGTTGCTACTGTCACCAGAAGGCTAGCAAAAGTAAAATTGCAATCCTGCTATCACTTGTTTGACCTGTCAAGTTCTAGGACAATTCTTGTCACTATCATGGAATAAGTTTAATTATTGTTTTTGTGATGTCTGAGTTGATTTTTTCAAATAGAATGTCCAACTTGAGTAAAATACTGCAAGTTACTACAAAAGAAGTGTAGTAGTGTGTACACTTAAGCCATCCCTTAAATGTTTGTAGGTGAGATGTAGTTTTTCTTTTTTGAATTAGTATTGAAGGGTGGAGTTGTAAACGAAATGAGCTGAGCTCAAGCTGGGTTCAAGAAGGGTATGCTCAACCGGAAATTCAAGCTTGATCTCAGCTTCTTTAGAATTGATTTAGACAAGTTCTGTTTGAACTTGGCTGAGCTCCATAAGTTAAACGACATTGTTTTGATAAGATTTTCATTAATATTTGTTTATTAAGTAGGCTCATGAGCTAGCTTAATTAAGTGGTCTTCTATTTATAGTGCTGTTGGGGGGTTAGTTTGGATCAGTGGATTTATGTAGTTGATAGGTAATTTGTGTATAATAGTTTAGCTGTAGGTACCTAGTAAGCATTTAAATGAGCATTTGATAGGTGACGAGAGTAAAAAAAAGGGTCAGTACCTAATTCCATTATCTACATTTTGAAGCTAAGACCATTGCAAAATTTTTTTATCAAACTCCTTATCAGCTTCACTGCATTGGCCAAATGCTTCTAGCTCAATGACCAATATCAACCATCAGTTACCATAAACAACTAAACTATGTGGGTGCCAAGTTTGTTGATAACATTATATGGAATTTATCTCATTGTTTTGTTTTTGTTCCAAGCGATGTGAAAGATATCACTTTAACTTTGTTTCTCTGCAGCCTCTTATAGAGACAAAACTACAGGAAGATGAGCTTACTTCATGTAGAGTCCAAGTAGACATGTCACCGATGCGAGAGGTTGAACTTTCAGTCAAGGTATTGGTATATTCGTGGATCCATCTTTTTGGATGTGTGTGTTACAATTCGTAACTGTACCTTGCACATGCAGGTCATGCTTGAACCACTTGAAGTTACTTGTGATGTGGAATTTTTCGTTAAATTTGTGGAGTTCTTCAGTTTAGTAAAATGCTCTGAATTTCAGCACAAAAGGGTGAGTTCTTTTGTCTGGTGTATTGCTGTATACTGTTTTAGTAATCTTTTGTTGCTTCAGCATTTGTTGAACTATGCACATGAGGAGGCCGGGATAAATTAATAGGATGTGGTAGAAAATTATTGCAGGGAGTTAAGTTATTAACTATTGGGATTCCAGAATAGATAGAGATCACTTGAAAATTACTCAAAAAGTTGAATCTTGTAAAACTGTGTACTAACAAATGCATTAAAAATTTAAGCATAATTGTTCAATTCCAAATTAAATTTTTATAATTTTGCTCCTTTCTTGTAGACTACAAACAAATGATAGGAAGCATAAAAAACATCGTTACACCACTTATGCAAGTACACCCTTTAGTAACAGTTAGAGAATGGATTGACTACACAGCTCCAAATTCTAGCATAAAGGTCCTATAACTAATATTGAAGGATATGTCTCTGAATATTGTGATTTGATTATTTGCGTAGAAGTTACAATTTGGTGTACGATTCATCTGGTTTTAGCTAAAATATCAAGTGCCTCAATGGTTTTATGACATCTTGCTTGTTGTATGGCATTTTAAATTCAACCATATCGGCAGCCATGTTTGAGATTTTGAATGATGGTTGTGTCCTTATTTCCTTTCGAAGATTTGTTGTGGGACTATGGTGTACTGGTTAATGATTTCAGTGTTAATTCTTTTGTTGCAGGTCATTTGGTCACTAAATGGGTTTAAAGATGTTAAAACTCGGTTATTATCGAAAGTCGAGTGAGTTGTCCTCTGGCTACTTCAAACCTTTGTTATGTTAGCTACATAAAAACATTTGTATCAGTAATGTTGCCAAGTCTCATTGGAATGTTATTTGGCTTGCATGGTTGTAGTTACATGTTTATATTTATCTTAATTGTTTAAATTTGTATTTACATTTTGCAGATATGCTTTATCAAGTCGGAAAAAGTTGAGTTGGGATGTTAGCATCTTGAATACTATTATTAATGTTCCAGGAAGAAGGGGTGTTTCAGAACTATGTAACTTGGTAATTCGTTTCTTTTCAGGTTCCATGGAAATTATATTGCACTAGCTTTCAATATTTTGTTATTTTTGTTGTTACCTTTTGCATTTTCAGTTGTTTTCGGTTGAAGTTGGATATAGAATGAGAACAGACTTGCAACCCCTGGATGCAGACTTAGAATTCAAGAAAACTCTAGTTGAAAGCCTCTAGGAACTTTGTTATTGTTTGGATATCGTGTCGTATTGTGTGTATTCTAAATTTGCATTTCAGCAAGCTTTAATATAACTTTCCAAAGGAGATGGCACTTCTTGTCCTCAAAGTAGACTGGGGTGGGGAGTGATATGTTAGATAAAGATTTGAAGTTAGTGCTTGGGAGTTGAGCCTCCTGGTAGCAACACATGCAGATTCCTCAATAATTACTTCTAAAAACAATTTTGTGACTGTGAAAACTTTACCAGAATCTTATACAACTACAGCCTTTCCAATTTTTTTCATTTCACCTTACTAAGTGGACTAATTATTCATAACGTATAGTATAAAGGCCTTGAAGGATACGTTTCCAATAAAAGATCCCATAAACAAATGTGTCAACATATGTAACATTGGGAGGATGTGATGATGCATAACTTGTAAAAACTTTATGAATTCTTTGAATTGAGGCCTCCAAACATTGGGATTCCATATACATGAAACTTCTAGTTAGATATTAATGAGCATGGAGCATCCCTGCTATATATGATCGTTACGCTGATGAAAAGCCTATGACATTGTGATACATATGACTGAAGATTTATTATCCGACAGTTGGTTGACAAATAACGATTAGATCAAAGAAACAATGGAAACTACAGTAATGATTCATGTAAGCACCACAGTTTTTAGTGGATGCCTCCTTTTTAATATTCAGTAACCATTTTTCTTTCTGTGACAATTTGTAGTTTCCTTATTTGTTTTAGGGCTTTCTGCATTCCATTTCATTTTATTCAGCCATTAGAATCTTGAAGTTGCTTTGTGTCTGTCTTCTTATGTCTATCCTACCTTGATATCTTACGTATTTTACAGGTTTTGACAATGGAATCTCTTCAATGTACATCGATATATGATGAAGAGTTAGTTGCTTCCACTATTCAGGAACAATCTCATATCAACGAACTGTTCTCAAGCTTAACATTTTCTGCTAATTCTTTGAGGAACTTCCTTGTTAAGGATATTTATGATTACTTTAATATCAAACTTGAGAATTTGGAGGTGAGAACCTGTTTTTATTTGGAATTTCTACACTTTCTTTTCATTATTGGGCTTCTAAATATAAAAATTGATGTGCTGCAGCTGAAGATAGTGATGCCTCATCATGTTCAAGCAATGAATATCTTGGAGGGATTTTGCACTTCTGTCAACTTTGCGTCATGTATCCTTTCGGATGAATCAATAATGAAGCAGCTGGAGGTGACTCTCTCTCTCTCTCTCTCTCTCTCTATATATATATATATATATATATATATAGGGCTCTTATGATCTTTATTGTTTTGACCATAGGTGTTGAATGCTGAGATTTTTGTTTAGAAGTCCTAGCTAGATTTAGCAAAATTAATTATGTTTGTGGATGAAATTAGTCTAAGCAAAGCTAAGGTAATCTGATATACTAGTTTTGTTCTCTGTTAGGAACTTGGAGAATTAGATGTTGACCTTGTGGTTGGTCTGCTTTTGGCAAATTGCATCAATAGACCTTAGCAAATGATTGTTTAGAAAAGATAAATAT
>CATIWJ010360346.1:0-33165 GCA_949640765.1 Croton laevigatus | reverse complement strand
GCGGACGAAGCGGCAGAGCTGCTGTGCGGCAGCGTTGTTCTTTTTTGAACTAAACTAAGAATTTAAGAATTTTAATGTGTTGACTTTTTTGCCCCCCTACGAATCCAATACATAAGTTATTATATTTCATACGCTATACCTACTACATCACATATACGGACATATTTTAATTGGCGGAACCAGGTTCCGGCCGAACCAATTATCAGTGCTCTATTAATATCACGTGTATGGTTTTTATAACAGTCAAGTTTATGTGATTTTATTATTATTATACTCCAAACTAAGAACAGTACCATTTTATTATTAAATAAATTTCTAAATTTGCTCCACTCACCTACTTGTTTCCATTTTTTTCATAAAGAAAATATTATTTTATAAAAGTCCGTTTTAAGTAAATGTGATAACGTTTCAAATTTAACAAAAATATGATGTTTGGTCAAAAATAAAAATTTGTGGACTATCTTCATGTATTGGTGTACATACAAATACAAATATACACGTATTTATAATATAAAAATATTGAAAACTTCCCCTAGTTTCATTCCAAATTTGCTGCCCCCGCGCCTAAGTTCAACTTAGAGCATCTCAATGCGATGCCCATATGGTGGGTGACTCTCCAATTGAATCGCCCAGTAACAAGATGGAAAGAAATTTTGATAAAAAAAAAATTATATATTCTTCAATGTCATTGAGTATTTGATTGTTAATTTAATATATCAGTAGATATCGCCTAACATAATTTCTATTTTTGATAGTTTGCTAAACAACATTCTTTTTAAATACTACCTCTGTTTTTTTTCATTTCTTTACATTCACTATTTCACTAATACCGATATAAACCAAATTTTCACCAATACCAATACCAATACAGAAATAATAATAAACAACTACTAACCTTTTAAAAAACTTGCTTTTTCATCAATACCAATAAAAAAATAATAATAAACAATTACAAAACTTACTATAAATGAAAATGTAAACAAATCAAAAAAACACCCAAAAACGGAAATGTAAACATATCATAAAAACGGAGGTAGTATTATTTTGTCATTGGTTAAATTATGGATGCAAAAAGGGGGGAAAAAATAAAATAAAATAGCATTTACAACTTTTATTTTATTCGACTAGTAAGGTAGAAACCACATCCAAATTAGAAATGCTGCTACATAAAACTGTATTTTTATATTTTTCACGTAAGATAATTGTAGCATTTTATTTAACAGAAAAGAAACGGACGATAAACTGAAATAGGAGAATCAAGCAACGGTTTTTTTTTTTAACATAAAAAACAAGAAATGTTTTGCAGCCGTGAAAAAAAAAAATTGAAACAGAAGAGAAGGCGGTAAAAAGAGGTGATGTAAAAAGTTGACAGATTGGACAGGTGTAGTTTTTGTTGAATATCCAGATTCTTGAAGTTAAAAGGGTTGCCGACAAAGTCAATGGCATCATGAAATCTTCATCATTGTGTCAAATTCCTTTCACCAAAGTCAACTTTGTGTTTTTCTTTGTCTCCCATTATTGTCTGAACATTAATGCTCTTCTACTCTATAAATAGAGTTGTTTACAGAGTTGTAAATAGACAGAAAACAGAGAGTGATAGAGAGAAAGAGTGAGTTTGAGTGTGTTTTTGTTGAGAGAAAACATTGTTGTGTGAGAGAGGGTTGTTTTTTGTAGTTGAGTGAGAGTTACTCCTCCTGTAATTCTATTACGTGATTAATAGAAGAATTTTCAATCCTAACACATTGTTGGAACTCCAAACTTTGGTCAGCTAGGCGCATATGCATCCCTCTATATCCGTTTGGGCTAGAGGCAATGCGCACAGTAAATCAAAATGTTTTACTTGCTTTAGAATCTAGTTGACAAGAACATCTATTGACATAAATATAAAGAAGCTAAATAAGAGCATAATCCTCTTTTAAGGGAAAAAAAAAAAGAGCATAGAGCAGAGCCTATATGATATTTAATTTAATAATCTTTGAAATTGATTATATTTGTTTCAGAAAACATCATGAAGATAGAAATCTTTAGTGAAATATACGGTTTTGTAAGCTAGCATCTTACCATATCATTGCACCTTTGCCAAGCTAAAGAATTTTTGATGGAGGGTTATTACAATTCAGCTTATTCTTTGAAGAAAGTGCTATAATCATAACTATTGCCCAATGATATATGGTAATTAGATCCTATTAGAATGGACTATAAGTTCTGAGATGGATTAGCTTAATTAAATTTCCATTGTTGAATCAATAAACTATGATAAAATTTGAAATTTGGAAGAAATTTAGCAAAAACAGAAAAGAAATTGTGTTTATTAGTTTCTGAAGAAAAGAATGGCAGTTGACAGAGAAAAATTAATAAGAAATGAATCAAGAACTCGTTTAATCCTCAAGTTAATTTTTATTTATCTTAATCATTATATTTTCTTAATTTTTACAATAGATATGGCTATAATTTACATGTGTAATGAAAAATATTAAGAAAAAAAAAGCCAAATGTGAGTGTTTACAAAGGTGATTAAAGAAGTACAATTACAAAATTAATTAACCAACAAAGCTAGAGCTCATTTGTAGACATTATGGTTATCAAAGTTTTGTGATAGGTATAATCAATTAATTAAGCGAACAAAACAGAAATAATGCTATGACAAGAGAGATAATCATACTTAACAAATATCAAACACAAATCATTAAACAAAACAAATGTGTATGAATCTTAATTATTTCGAAATTTTTATACTATAACTTTTGAGAAATAATTAATTAAAATCACTGATTAAATTAAATTGGAAGGAAACCCATATCTTTAAGAACTTGACCGCATTCTTTATAAGCTTCTTTCTTCATAAACCCTAAAGGATTAGCGTATCGGGTAGATTGAACCACTCCAACATTTTCAGTAAGAAGAATTCTTGCACGATCAACACTTTTAAAAGGTTCTGTACAATCTGCCATTCCACTCTTCACCAACCTCACCTCACAAATACTATCCTCATGATCACCTTCTACCGGTAGCCTGTAAATGCCATTCTGATCAGTCTCTCCTTCTACTGCATATGTTAATGAATGATTGTCTCTGTTCTTGCATTCCAATTTCACCACAGCACCTGAAATAATTAAGAGCCATTGTTAATTTTAGATTGGACCAGGGGCTTACTGATGTTAAACAGCTAGTACTAACCGATTAACTTGGCTGCCTGGTTGTATTGTGTGTTTTTATTCAATGTGGGTTTGTAATACCTATACCAATCTAAGAAAAATGAAAATGTTTTTAAGAAAAATGAACTACCATTTACCTTTGATCATCTCACTAATCTTGGTCTCGAACTCGACCCGGCAAGTGTCACAGTAAACTTTTCCTTCCACATGCAAATTCTCAGCCGCGGAGGGAAAGCTAAAGAGGGAGGAGAAGCAAAGTGCCGTGGCAATTACGGCACACAAAGCAAAGTTATTTGCCATTTTAATTGAATTTATGCTCTTCAATCTAGTTTTGATGTTCGATGGATTAATTATTAATTCTATAATAATTCATTTTATATATATAAAGGAGAATGGTGAGGTATTACAGTTATTTTTTAGTGGTAACTAGTTCAAGTTTCTATTTTAAGATTAAATTTGGGAGAGAGACTCGTTCAACAAAAACATAAAAAAAATTGAAACAAACAAGTCCTAATTGGTATTTTCTTTTTAATTAATTGGAGCTTCTAACAAACATCATGGTGCATATAATGGTAGCAACGGAACCTTTAAAAACATGTGTCAAATTCGCAATGCTGATTTTGAATAAGTCGAACTCATAATAGTTTATAGATTTGACTATTTTTTGAAAATATCACATTAGATAAGTAGAACCGTTGAAACTATTAAATTTAATGGTTTTACTTATTTTATATGATATTCTAAAAAAAGAGTTAAATATATAAATTTCGACCCTCTAAAATTAATTTGAGGAATAAATACAAATAATTTATAATTTTATTTAAAAGAAAAAAAAAACACGTGAAAGCATGCAAATTGAGAATTGTCAATAATTTTATTTAAAAAAAAAAAAACACGTGAAAGCATGCTTTTGCAACAAGAGTTCATTTTGCCACTTCAAGTGGCGCAAAGGATTTCATTTTGCCAATTGAAATGGCGCAATCACATTTTATTTTGCAAAACACCGCCGCAATGTGTAACAGATTTAGGGATAAAAAAAAACATCACCCATTGCGTCTCTTGGATTGGCGCAATGGTCACTGCGCCATTCCAATTGGTGTATTGAGACTCCTTCGTCCACGTCAACAAAAAATATACCAAATTTGTAAATAGTTTTATATACATACCAAATTTAGAATTGTGTTTTTTTCACACTAAATTTGAAATTATTTTTCCAAACCGCCCAAATTAGTAATTGACCCAAAAGTGGACCAAAATGGCTTTTTTATTCTTCAGATTTCAAGCTAGTTAATTTCACGTTCATCATCAAGCATAATTTTCTTCATATGAAGAAATTATACTATGGCCTGTAAGGAAGTTTCCACATCACTACTACTCATAACTTGTCACTTCAACCTGCTCTATGAGTCCTTCAATTTCTTGAAAAAAGTTGTGATATTCAATTTCAAGATAATGAGAAAATAATTCTTTGAAAGTTGAAATATTACAATACGACATGTCGATTTGCATATCTAAACGACCATACCTTAGCAAAGTAGGATTAACTCTTTCCTTATGTGTTGCAGTGAGGATGATAATATATATTCATTTCTTCAACATGACCAAATCCCATCAGTGGCCTGTATTAGCTTCAAATGTAACTCCAAATTGGAATCAATGTCCTTTATCACAAGCATCGATTGATTGCGAATTTCTTCGGTAAGTATCCTGAAACTGAAACCAGGTTGCCAAATTGCTTCATCTATCCCATAAATATCATAGTGTAAGCAATTAGCCATAGCTGAAATCAATCTTGACTTGCCAGACCCTGCCGGTTCATATAACAAGTAACTTCTTTTTCAAATTCTCCCAATTTTTTTGTACAATTCTTTTCCCTTCATAAAAATATTCAAATCATCTAAAACAGTTTTCTTAAGATCAGCATCCAAAACAAGATTCTTGAATGTCGTTGCGTTATCAACTGTGACGTTTGCTTCTTCCCAATTCAAACTATGATTGAAAATAGACAGATTCGATCTTCTAATAACCTTATTATTAATTCTTGATTCTTCTCTGTCTAGAATATATGGGAAGTATGAATCCAAAATTATGTGTTTATGTTTCTTGAGAAAAGATAGGTGGTAGGATCTTAATTCGGATTCTGAACTGGCATATTGATTCTAAAATCAAAGTGTCCTGCTTTAAAGTAAACCAGTTTCCAACTTAACTTGAACATCTCTAAAAACGTCATGTAGTTCTTGATCTCTGTAAATGGTTGTCGTTTTGTTATCTTCGGATGCTTTTAAGTAGGAATGAACAACCTGAAAAAGTTTGTTGTGGTGATGGGTTTCATATTCTTATATAACAATTGGTGAGGGTTTGATCGGAAGAGAGACGGGGAAAGAATAAATTTTTCAAAGTAAACATTTATTTTTTTCTGTACGTAGCTTTGCGAATAAGGTAGGATCAAATTTAGAGTATATCAAAGATAAATATGGAATTTGAACAAGGATTGGAATCCTTGAAACGCAAAAGTAGAGAGGACTATTTCTTGTATGCGTTGACAATTATGCAAAGACTAATTGTCTTAAGTTTGACTTTCAAAGTAAATAGATAATTTTATGTATACATCTGGTTTCATTAAAAAATTGAGGATTCGTAAGGCCTAAAAGATGTCATCCATAGTTCGGACTCATCCAGGACACCTCGTGGTTAATGGGTAGGTCCCCTTCGGCAGGTAAAGCTCTGGCCCAAGTTTAAACATTCTTGTTTGAACCGGGTAGGTCCCTTTTAGGAGGTAAAGCTCTTGCCTCAAGTTTTAAACATTCTTGTTTGAGTTGGGTAAGTCTCATTCGGGAGGTAAAGCTCTGGCTTCAAATTTTAAACATTTTTTTGCCCAAGTTTTAAACATTCTTGTTTAGGCTGGGTAGGTTCCTTTCGAGAGGTAAAGCTCTTGTCTCAAGTTTTAAACATTCTTGTTCGAGCTGGGTAGGTCCCTTTCGAGAGATAAAGCTATGGTCCCAAATTTTAAACAGTTGCATACACGAGTGCAGTTCAATTCACTTAAACTAGAAAAGTCACTTACTAACTCACATGCCTCTTCAATTTATTAATTTGTTATTTATATTTGGTAAATATTACTATTTAGTGGCTCAGTTTTAATATAATTATTAAAAAGTCTTTAACCGTTGGTACTATCATACTATACTGTGTTTATGTCCAGTCCAATTTTTTAATAATATTCTTGAAATATTCCGTCAGATTTTTCAAAAATATCCATCCTAAGAATCTTCGACATGTCTAAAAACTAATCTCCACTTAACTCCAACATTTTCAAAAACATCAACTATTTCTTGATATCATCCTCAATAACTGTAGCAATTCACTGAGAATTAGAGAAACAGAATGAAGGTTTGAGGTATAGAAATTTTGGAATAATTATTGCAGCAGCAGCAAAAGATGCCGCTATGGTGAAAATATCTATCGTACTTTGAGATTTTACATAGGAAAACTTCTTTTTGAGAATGTTCTTGTTGTGTACGAAGTATTTCAAGGAAGAATATATAGTTTCGAGGCAGGGAGGATATAAGGAGCTTGTTGCTTCATTGCATCACTGGTTGTGTACTTGTGATATAAAAGGCATCGATTCGAAACCAGAGAGTGGTAAAGAATTAAGTGAAGTTGAAAAGCAAGTTTTAATGGTGAAGCTACTGAAGGTGATTCAAGGACTTTGGTTGCCTAAAGTAATGAGCTCATCATTATCATCAAATGTAGTAACAACAGGGAAATGTTAATGCCGGATCAAGTTGATATGCAGATTCTGACTTCGTATTGTTCAGTTTCCATGTACAAAATTTCCTGAAGATACAGAAGAGCTGCAAAAGAACGTAGGAGTGACAGTTGCAGAATTTGCAGCGGAGGCAACAAAGAAAGAGTTCTGGTTATGATGATTTTTACAAAAAAGGTTTGCCAAATTCCTTCGTTAAAAAGCTAGTGAAAAAAAAAAATTATCAATATCATTCATTTAAATGTATCATCTAAAAGATTAATAATGTTAAAAAGACACTTACAGCAAAAATTGGCACTATTTCAAACTGGAGAAACACCATTTGTCCTTGTAAAGAATTGAGATATGAAGGTCACAACAAAAGGGTAATAAATAACCCCACAACACAACACCATTGCTTAAATCACCTTGATATTAAATTCCTGTCATCTAAATCAATGCTGAAAGTTTCTAGAGGAAAAAATTTAAGGCATTTTCAGAAATCATAAATATGCCATCTCTACAATAACCCAAATCTTGCGGCTAAGACATGATTTGAATACAACAACCCAAATCATCGTACTAATGCATACATGACTGGAAACAAATCAACAATAGCAGAAAACATTAAGGTACAACAGCAGAATATCTCGACTCCTCTTTCAAACAACAAGAATAGAGCAAAGTTGGAGGGAAATCACCTCCTTTTCCTACCATGGATCGAACAATATTGAGGCTCCATCAGATTCACTTCACTGCAAATATAAATGATCCAGGTTCAGGAACTCGAATTTCCAAAGAGGGCTCATTTTAAGTATTCACAGGCAAATGACTCACCTCTGCATCTTCACCCCCACCAGCTTTGCCAGAGATTTCCATTTTCTGGTCTTCTGCCAAAACACAAAACATATATATTATATTATTTTGTAATGTACCAAGACAAACCCTTCATAACTTGATAGCCTCAACCCGAACCAACTTGAAGGTTTCTACTTGTAATGGACAAGGATGAGCCATTTATTTTCAAAACTCATGGGTTCATTAAATGCAAACACATTCATAGTAAAAAAACTCAATTACATAAATGAAATTTTATAAGAGAAGAAAAGCATAGAACAGAATACATTACTTTTTCATTCTTCTCAAAACATTTTCTTTTCTAAAAAAGTTATTTTATTTAAAATTATTTGTATTATCTATCATTTATTTGAGCTTCAGGTTTATGTTCAGAGTTCAGACCACACTACACTGTGCACATATCTAACTGTGGGTTAACATATTTAATAGTTTAGAATGGATAAAAATAAATTCATTGATGTGTCAACCTCTGCATAAAGAAAAAGATGACCCAACCACCATGCATCAAGAAATTGAAATCATATATTTACTGATAGCATGGAAAACAGAGGAATGTTTGAAGAAGCCGGAGTCATAAGGCTCCAAGCCAAAAACAATTCATGAAAAATTAGCCAAGAAAGGATTCACAAGATCACAAAGAATCCTGCAGCCAAAAAATCAAGCGTATGAAATACCTCCATCTTCAGGAATGTCCGAAGTCCACAGAGTGAGGTTATCCCTCAACAGTTGCATGATCAAAGTGCTATCCTTGTAAGATTCTTCGTTCAGAGTATCCAATTCTGAGATAGCATCATCAAAAGCTTGCTTTGCCAGGTGACAGGCTCTGATGGACCAAAACCGATCAAATGAAAATACTTATGCATGTAACTTAGCAAATTTGAAGAATCTGTTAATGCAAAAGCATCTCATTCTCACTAATATAGGAAAACTACATTCAGCATACCTTTCAGGTGAATTCATTATTTCATAATAGAAAACAGAGAAGTTGAGAGCCAGACCCAATCGAATAGGATGGGTGGGAGGTAAATCATTCTCTGCTTCACTTGAAGCAATCTGTAAACCAAAGTAAATATATTAAATGATTAATGACAATATATGTTAGCAAGAATAAGGTTTCTGAAGAAACAAGATAAGAAAACAATAGAAAATTTAATGCATACAAATCCCAGTTTCCCTTTCTCCAGAATGAAACTAAACAGAGCCTATTGCTTTGGCACTAAGCATTCTCTTCTTTTTAATTGATTTATAGTTTCTTCTCCATGACTTTACTGCAGGACAGCGTGCTCAAGAATCTCTACTGAAAATGTTGTGTGTAAGAATGCCCTAGGATGAAAAATAAATAAAGCAACAGCTACTAAGCATTTTATAAAAAGATTTAGATTTAGACCATCTTCCCCAAGTAAACACACTATCAACTAATAGAAAATGTATTTAACTCTACCTAAATTTACTGAGTTAAAACTGAAAAACACTCATGGAAGTAGCTAACTAACTTCCAGCTAAAATATCTTTTCTACATTACATAGTTGTAAAAACAATCACATAGCACAGAAGAAGAAGCTCACTCCATTCCACCATTACCCATTTCATTCACCCAATAATGAATGCAAGTAATTACTTGCAAGAGAATGTAGTAAACCACAGGTCCTATAAAACCAAGAGGCACATGGAATAAAACATCTACTTTTTCCAACTTTAAAAAGTGCAAAATGCAAATTAAAAAAAAGAACATTTCATATTCTTTTCTGGTAGAAAGAGGTTCATATTTGTAAAAAAAAAAGAGTAGTTGAATAACTTAACTTAGGGAAAATAAATGGAAATCAATTCTTCAATTAAACATAATTTGGATAACTTAACATGCCAATGAAGAAGCTTCACTCAAGAATTATAACATATTTCAAAATTTCAATGACAATAGCTAATAAGAAAGAGGGAAAAATAAAAGACCTGGTATGCCTTAAGTGATTGATCGGCTGCTTCTTTCTTCTCATTATCAGTATAGAACTCCGCTAGATATCGATAATAATCACCTTTCCTATAATCAAACCAAAAAACCCACAAGAATCACCGTGAATATATATTTTTTTCTCAATTAGAGGTTTCAAAAGAAAAAAAATACAACTTTGTTAACAAAAATCAAAATAAACGAAAAAATAGATAAGTGAATCCACTCCATACATCTTATAGTAAAACACTTTGGATTCAACAGCTGTAGAAGATGGAATGAGATGTTCATTAAGTATCCTCATAATATCATCACAAATTTTGGTCAACTCTGCCTCCACTTTTTTCATGTACTCTTTAATTCTCTTAACATGTGATTCGTTTCCTTTGGACTCCTCCTTCTGCTCGATCGATGACAAGATCCTCCATGACGCTCGCCGTGCGCCGACCACATTCTTATAACCAACGGAAAGTAAGTTCCTCTCCTCTACTGTCAATTCAACATCAAGTTCCGCTACTTTTTTCATCGATTCCACCATTTCTGCACAAAATTAGCCAAAAGTTATTCAGATTTTGACTCAATCAAACAGAAATTAACCAAAAACATTAATTAAAAGGGGGAAAAAAGGAAGAGAGAAAGCAAGGAGAGAGACCTTCATAGCGCTCGGCTTGCTCGGCGAGCTTAGCGACATAGACAAAGTGTTCGCGACCGTTAGAAGTATCCATGGCTGATCTCTGCAAAATGAGCACAGTTTTGTGTTTGAAAGGGCGGTGAGAAAGTAAAGGTTAGTATAAAGAGAGGGGAGGGTGTTTAGAAGGTGGGGTCAGGTGTAGGTGTGATGATGATGCTGATTTGCTCCATCCTTTACTCATCATTGCTATATAAGTGGGCTCCCTTTACGCTTGATTGGCTTCACATTGAGCATTCGAACAAGGCTTATCTGTGATTATCCCACGCTGTAATAAGAACTTTGATTGTATGAGTGAACCTCTCAGTGAATGACACGTGCTCTTTGAACATTAGGCCAAACTTTACATCATTAACCATTTTCACACTATTTTAAATCACCCTTAACTTCTTATCAATTAACTAATTTCACCCTAATTTAAAAATTAAGGACCAAATTAAACATTCACTTAAATTCAAGGACTAATTTGTAACTAGTCTCCCCAAAATTAAAAAACAACACGTAAGCATACATGTTGGAAGAAGGAGATGAGTAGGCACATATGTGGATAAGTGTCGATTGATTGCATGATTTAATTGTTCATGTTTTTAAATTTTGGGGAGGTCAATTACAAATTATCCCTGAATTTAAGTGCATTACTAATTTAGTACTTATTTTTTAAATGAGGGTGAAATTGAGTGATAGACAAAATGATGAATCACTCAAATTTGGGGCTGAAATTCATATGATTCAATTGCATAATATAATGCTTTTGCATACATATAGGGTTGAGTTGAGTATAGCCAATCTCAAGCTTGGCTCGTTTAGTTTTTTAATGAGCTTTTATCGAATCGAGTCTCCAATAACTCACGAGCGGCTTATTTTCTATAAAACCTTAAAAGAAGAAAAAAAAAGATTATAGGTGGATAGTTAGATACAAATTAATTTTTTTAAAGCAATAATTAGTTATTATATTACAATAAATATGAAATTCCAAACTAAAAGCAATGATTTATTACATATTTTAGGCAAAAGTAAAATTAAATGAGTCGTTAACAAACTTCAAATTTTAGCTTCTTGACTACTCGTTTAGTTATTGAACCAGCTCATTTGATTTTCGAACGAGCTTAAATCGAACCGAACTTCAAGTAGCTCACGAACGCTCGGCTCATTTACAGCCCTATTTACAACACCTCCATTGGTAATACATTTATATGGTTGGACATCTAATTGTAGCCATTTAGTTTTAAAAATATTTATCTAATGTATTTATATTGAATTATCATGCTATCATGCATTCTCTTTTTTTTTTTCGTAAAATTTAAAAAGGAACTAAACAATTGGAATAAACTCCGAAAATAAAAGTTGTACTAAATAATATATATTAGCATATCAAATAGACATTCAAATAAATAAGCATTGGAAATGATATTTTTTTAAATATATATATATATATTTTTATCGATGTCCCAAATAAATTAGAGACATGTTGTAGTCACCGCAAAAAGACTATCTAACAATTGCTCCATCATTAATTGGAATGAGATACATAGTCCTACTTTATTAATATAAATATACAAAAATTTGTTATTTATTATTTTCAACATTATTTTTTATCACATTAAATTCATTCCAACCAATTCTAAACTGTAAGACAATTTTTTTTACCGGTGAGTGCAACTAGTATTCCTGTTGTAGATATATACCTTAGCATTAGAGACGCTCTTACAGTATCAATTGAATTGGAGAAAATTAAATGATAAAAGTGGAAATCCAATTGGTTTGGTTCAAATTAAGTTGATCAAGTATTATTTAAATGTTTTTTTTTCCTTGTACATTGACTAGGGTGTTTATGAATGATTATAAGTTGGAAAAAAAAAAAACTCCTTATAAGCAATTTTTAAAGTATAATCAGTTTGCTAACCTTATTACCAAAATTTATGTTTTGCTTATAAGCAATATAAAAATAAGCAGCAATTTTTTTTCACTTAATTATAAGTAGAAATAAATTTACAAAGTAAAAAAAAATAATATACCCTAATTTGTTTTTAAAAATTTCAACATAATCATATTATTCATATTTAATTAAACTAATATATATATATACTCACAAATAATTCCAATCATCATTTATAAATTATTTATCAGACAACTTAGGGTATACTACTTGTCAGTTGAGTTTCACAATTTAAATTAAACAATCGGAACTGACATTTATTTAGAAATGCATTTTATATATTTGGAAAGTTTAATTAAAACTATGGAATTGGATTGAATTACACAAATTCATGTTTAGAGCAAATGAACCGATTTAAAAAAAAAAAAAAATGAACCAATTTAAAAAACAAGAATATTCAACAATGGTACCGAAAATATGGGAAAAGCAAAAGTGAAATACAAATGTAACATATGGATGTCAAAAGCCTAACCGCAATGCTAAGCAGACGTTAAAAATAATATGATGAAATTACAACCTAAAGGACTACAAGCCAAATAACTCACTAATCTACACAAGTTTGTTACAATTTTTTTCATATATATATATAAAAGTTCATGTACCAGAGTTGCTGCTTCAGAAATCCTCTGCTTGTCAGATCAAGTCAGCTATGAACAGCTGTTAGATGCCAAAATTTGGAGCTACAACTATCCGAGAACGAAAGATCATTATGCGCATTATTTGGGAATTCTTTTTAGTATCTTGTACATGCCAAACACATTCTTATCTTGCCACAAATACGGAATAAAAAATGATCTGTACATGGGAGGTGAGAGCTCCCTGTCTAGATAAGGAAATGCTGCAATAGGCTGAACCACATTGTCTTAGCACAATCATCAAAGCAGACAACAAGAATTAGAGAGATAGAGAGAAAGAAATTTACCTCCCAAGTTGACAAGTCACTTCCACGATATGGGTAAGGTCGATTAAGATGAAGTTCAACTAGGAACGTACAAGCTTCAATATTCTGGAGCTGTAATTGAATGTAAGCGTGTCATTGATTAAGCTGTATATGATAAGATAATCATGAGAAAGTATAAGTCGAATGGCTAATTAATTACATATTGCTCATCAGCTGCCTTGTTCTTGTTGTTAAAATACGGAGGAGCTGCTGCAGTACCACCCAGGGTTGAATTAAATGGGAATGGAAGAAGACCTCGAAATCCATCATCAATCCACCGTATCTCACTGACATAATCAGGCACAAAGAAAGATGAAGGGAAGCGATGCCATTCACTTCCAACACAAAGCACGGAACCTGAAACTTGTAGGAGCCAAATTAGTACGTAGTTTTTCTAATAACATATACCAGATAAAAACTTGCACAAATTAAAGGACGCAAACAGACCAACTAAGGTTTTTGGTTCACTACGACGGAAAAATTGCAAGTTGGAAATAACACGAGCATTAGCACTTAATAAATGATAGGTAAGGTAACCATAACCATAATCAGCACTCGTTACCAGAATTCATGAAATAACAGTTCAGAATGCAGAAGGTAAATGGTCATGAACGCTAGAATCAACAAAGTTGCAGAAAGCAAAAAACATTTCATATAGGATAATTGAAAGTTTAAGTGTTATATTTTGACGACAGATGGCTTACATTTTGTTAAATTTATAAGCATTCTTATGCCTACCATAACATTAAACACAGTTCACTTTGTCCAACACTGAAGTTAAATAGCAAAGTTTTCCACAATTTGAGACTAGAAAAACATAAAATAAATCTTCCACTTGAAAGTGCCAAATAGAAAATTTCAAGGCCTACACTAACTGTAGAATTTTACGTACTGTGTCATATAAAGAACTAATGCAATGTCTAGATTTATACCTGGTCCTGCATCATCATGATGTTCCAAAATTTTGTAAGCCTCAATAGGAGCACCATAACCATTAATCAAAGAAAACGTACGTGCATGGGAAGCACACAATATGAGACCCAGAGCCACAGGTCTAAGGGCTTTAGCTATCTGCACACAGAAACACCACAAGTTTATTGCCCTTAAATAGACAAAGGAGTATACAATTGGGATAATTAGAATTATGATATCCAAAATTTTTCAAATGTTGTATTTTAATGTCCAAACTTTTTTGGGGGAATTGCTGCCCGAAAGGTTTTTTTTCTTCTAACTAGGCATATTTAACCTGAAAGCTAAATAGCTATTTACCCTCATTAATAGTACAACCACCTCGCCCTTCTATTATTGTTTTTCCTTCACAACTTTTATTTCTTCTTTCAAAAGGTTGATAGAGATGAGGAAATTTAAATTTTTGGTAAGGGAAATATAACAAAAAAATGGATAAAACAAGAAAAATTAATAAAAGGGATTGTAGTGGTACTATTTAGCAGGATAAATAAGTCAATTTTGAAGTTGACTATTATACTTAATTGCACCAAAAAAAAAAAAAATAAGGGATTGACACCAACATATGAAAACCAAAAAACACTTGGTACCAACAGAATTGGTATCCCTATATTGGCAATAGCGATGAAGCGTACCATAACCGTTAGAGAATTGTCATAGGGATTATATCTGTCCCGGAAAAGATCAGGAAAGCTCTCAATGACCGCAGAAGCAGCAACACAAACAAGAGGATATATTGGATATAGGAACCTGCAATTGCCACTTGTTTGGTCAGAATATACAATTGGCCCTCATTTTCCACCCTAGAGCATATGAACCAAGCCATAATATCACATGATGTGATTCACATCAAGATGACAATATATGCATTTAGACTCGTAATCCCTTGGAGGAGTTTTACTACAAACAAAATAGTGGAAATTGTGTACAGTACTCAAGGATAAAATAGGACTAATGTTGTTTGGTTAGGAAGGATCTTGTAGCATGTTGGTTTGTCATAAAAGAGAGAAGAGGAAAAGCTCATGCATCCAAAATCTCTACATATTACATCCCCACGCAGAAAATATGGTTGAAGAAGCAAAAGCGTGCAATGAAGCATCAACTATGCAGAACATTGTGATTGATCCGCATGTGAAAATTTCTACACCACATGTGAAGAATAATTTTATGTCCCCCCTCAATTATAATTTGAATTTCAAACATATGGCATGAATGAAGCATTACTCATAAACAAACTACCACCAAAACTAGACATATAATGTTCAACACTAAGTATCAGAAATTTCACCACAAGCAGCAAAAGATAGATAAAAAATACCTTTCTTCTTTGTGGGGCTGTAAAGACATAAATCCCAGCCAAATATAAAGAGGTGACACCACAATCAGCAAGTCCGGAGCATACTTTCTCCTTGCAATTGGGAAAATTCCAAGGAAGAGCAAAGCCAGAACAAAACAGAAGTTAAAGTTGTTAAACCCATTCTTCAGATAAAATAATGGCCCTTCAACCCCATACAAATGACTCTCACCACCTCCTAAAACATTGTATATCAAAAGATTCAGAACAGAAGATGTCCACCTTCCATAATAGAGATGGTCAACAAGAACTGAAAGCACCTGAAAGAATTGAGCTCCTTAAATTATAACATGAACATAAATTACGCTGCAATATACCAATATACACTATTTCAATCCACAGATATGAACATAAGAGTCTATTCGGCAAAATTAATTGTTTGAACAGCATTTAGCTATTTGAGTGGCAGTTAGTTGTCTTTAGTAGTGGTTAACAAAACACAAAAATCTAAGAAAATTAACCTTTTATAAACCGTAAATTAAATCTCTACAAGATATGTTCCCTAATACCACAAAAAATAGTGTTTAACATTAAAATTAAAAGGTACGTCAAAAATTTATGCTGAACGCAACCTAAACCTTACAGAGTTAGAAAAGTGATTCAGCAATTAAAGCCGTGATGAACTTACAAGAACTGCAAGAGAGGTAAGTGCACCAGCTAAAAATGTTTTTTTGAAACTTCTAGCCAATGAGTAGAATGTAATTGGCAGGAAAGCCAAGACCGAGAATGGCCAACCAAGGATTACCCCAACTGCTGCGACAGCAACAGCAATAGCAGGTTTCTGAAGAAGAAATAAACCTGAAGAAAGACTCATAGCATACATAGAGAATGAACTTGGCAGAAAACCTGGAAAACAGACCCACAAAAAAAAGACCATGAAAGCAAATGAGAATCAGTTTGAAATACAAGAATATGATAATTCAAATCATCATCATCTGTAGTTTAAGAGGTCAACTGAATGTCATGATCAAGTATATTTAATCCGATTGTATTTATTACCCGGAGGCACAAGGGAGAAATATAAAGTCACATTCCAGAAAGACAACAAGCTCACTTAAGAAGGCTTACGCACTTGTACTAGCGAAGAAACAACCGCTGGTTAAGCATAGCATAGCAAGTGCATAAGAAGAAAGACGTTTGCCATACTTCCTTGAAAGAGCAACTACCAGAGTGGCATCAGCAATAACAGAAATGAGACCAAGGAACAGTCTTACTGCATAGAATACTCTTGCCTGTTAATATACAAATAACCATTTAAACGTTACATAAAGTCTCAATCACCATTAACAGAGATTCAACAAATCAAAAGCATCTTACTTTGTCCATCCCATAGAACCAAGAAGCGGGCAAACCCACTAGTTCATGGAAGTTAATATACAAATAAGATCGTAGAGCATACTGAGAGCTGAAAGTACCAAAATCAAACCCCACAATTAGAATTAAAATCTCTCTCTAAAATTCATCCAACAGCAGAGAAAGAAAATAGGGTTAAAAAAATGAGTACCCGTATTCCCAAGTTTGAAAGCCGGAGTTATACAGAAGATAATGGAGAGGCTCCCAATAGTTGAAAACCTCATCGCAATCGTGTATGATGTTTGATGAAGCGCTCATGTACCTTAGCATTCCCAAAGCAAGCAAAGGCAGGAACCAACCCATGCTCTTATCCTCTTCCGATCTCCCAGGTTTGTCAGCCTTCATGTAGGATTCCGACGACGATGACGTCGTGTCCGACCGTGCCGGACGGCGCTGCCGCATCGCTAGGGCCATTGATAATATCCTTATGTGTGGAGAAAAATAGTAAAGAGATCACAGTGGCTCCGCCGGGCGCAGAGTGGAAATATATGATGACTAATGAAGAGTGATACCTTCCTTTCCTTTGTTACAAAGACATTAGAGAAAGGAAATGATTTATGGTGCGGGTAGTAGCACCAAGTTCGGGTGACTAAAAAAAAATTAGATAAATTAATTTTAAAAATATTGCTGAATTTGGAGAGAATTTATTTTACAATTTTCAAACTAATTCTTTTTTTTCAACTTTAAATTTAAATAACATGCATAATAACCCAAGTGTTCATATTAGTGCCAACATGTTGGATGTTCGATAATTTGGACTATATATCTAACCAAAAGTTTAGGGGTTTAAACCGTTGATTTGTTATTTATTTATAGTTTGTAATTGTAATGGTTGATTAAATGAGCTTTGAAATTGATACAACAGATTCTTGAATAATTGTAATCTTCCTAATAGTTGTTGTAACTCAGACAAAAAATTAAAAAGGGGAAAAAGAATGACTGTTTGAATTGAGAGGAATGATTTTGCAGCAAAGCAGGTGGATGAAAACATTATGGTAGGCGAGAAAGACTATAAAAGCAAGCAAGGGCATTTTGGAGATATTATACTATTTAAAACTAATTATTATTTACTTCATTATAACTTAGAAAAAGTGTTACCGACGACGAACCGTGTATGAGTTTATATTTATGTTAAAAGGAAAAAAAAAAAAAAGCAAAATAAAAGTAGTTATTTTTGGAATTTTTTGTAAGGTGGGACATTTTTGTCCTTTAAAACTTGGAGAGGGCCATTAAACGGGTATTCTGCACTTTTTAATAAATTTAGCCATCTGGTCTAGTTAATCTTATTATATTCTGCCATATAAATCGGCTAAAATCTTCTGATTCTTTGGCTGAATTTTGTAAACTTGGAGAGGGACATTAAACGGGTATTCTGCATCAATCAATTCAAGTTCCTTTCATGTGTGGCCACAACAAAAACTGCAGGACGCCAAGTACAGCAAAGAGATCATACAACTAGAGAATACCAAGTTGGCCAAACTTTAAACCTCAAGGTGGATAATTTAAACGCTATCCACATAAATTACACATAATTAAGACAATTTGGCAAATCCTATATAAAGGCCATGAGCATAAAATGGAAACAAACAACATCCGAGGATTTCATTTAACCGGTGTTCTGCATTCCAGCAGCAATTCCCTTCATGGTCAAGATGAGAGTGTCCTCCAAACCTGGAGCATACTCACTTGTTGGATTTAGCTTCACAAGTTCATCAGCTGATTTGCTTGATTCCATAATTTCCTTCGAGATGTGTGGCCTTGGGGTCACATGGAAATCTGGGTCACGGATCCGTTTTAATGTATAAGCCTGGCAAACATTGAGGGTTGTGATGTATGAATCACGCAGCCGCAGTCTTTGTTTCAAGTATGGATCTCCCTCGAGAAGATCCTTGTGTCCAGCAATCTGGAATAGTAACACACGAAAGAAATGAATTAAAAACTGATTTTTCTTCTCTTTTTACAACTAGAAGAATTAATGCTTTATGGATTCCCAGCGAATTTACCTGGAGGAGAAGTTTCTTTGTTTCCTCATAGTCGGCTCTCAACCGCTCGCCAAAGGACCATAACTCCTCAGAAACAAGGAGTTTGTCGTACAAGGCAGCTATACCTGGGTCTCCCTTGGCAAACACCATTTCAACCAAATCAAGTGTGACCCTAAAGAAGGGCCATTCATTATACATCTCTTGCAGCATATGGAGATTCTTAATGTCTTTCTCAATTACATGTTTGAACGCTGGTCCAAAGCCTAGCCACACTGGGAGATGGAATCTAGTCTGAGTCCAGGCGAAGATCCATGGGATTGCACGAAGAGATTCAATACCCCCGCTTGGCTTTCGCTTTGATGGACGGCTTCCGATGTTCATTCTACCATACTCCAACTCTGGTGTGGCCTATGGTCATAGGCAAATAAATATTACGTTTTTAATTCCTCTAATGAAAAAAAAATCAACAAAACAAAAGGATGCTTGTTTCACTTACAAGGCGGAAATATTCAACAAATCGTGGTTCTTTGAAGACAACAGAGCGGTAGGCATCTGTAGCAACAACTGCCATCTGGTCCATCAGCTTACGCCATTCTGGTTTTGGGGAGATTGGCGGATGCATACCATGCTCCAGAGTTGCGGCAGTGAAACGCTGAAGAGTTCTAAAGCACAAATGTTCCTCACCAAATGATTGCTCAATAACTTCACCTTGGACGGTGACACGGAGTGACCCATGAATTGTATCCGGTGGCTGAGATAATATAGCAAGATGGGTAGGGCCGCCACCTCTTCCAACTGTACCACCACGACCATGGAACATTGTGAGCTTCACACCAAATTGCTTAGCTACCTTTATAAGCTCCTCCTGAGCCTTATATAACTGCCAGGCTGCAGAGAACCGTCCAGCATCTTTACCAGAATCTGAATAACCAATCATAACTTCTTGCTTTCCATTGATGCGGTTTCTGTACCAATCAATGGAGAAGAGCCGAGCCAAAGCAGCGGGAGCAGCCTCCAGATCTGCAAGCTTCTCAAACAGGGGAACCACTCTTAATGGCTGCTTCACATGACATTCACGTTGCAGAAGTTCAACGGCAAGCACATCTGATGGTGCGGTTGCCATGGAGATGATGTATGCTCCAAAGTTATCTGCAGGAAGTTCTGCTATGACATGAAAAGTATCCAAAACATCAGCAATTTCCTCAGTTTTTGGAAGATCAGGACCAAACAGGGGGCGCTTCCCACTGAGTTCAGATAAAAGCCACTCCTGTCGCTTTTCTTCAGACCACTCCTGATAGGAGCCGATCTCCAAGTGCTTGGTGATTGCATCAATGACATCAGTATGACGGTCTGATTCTTGTCTAATATCAAGCCTAACTAGTGAAAGTCCAAATGTTGAAACTTGCCTCAAGAAATCAAGGAGGCTTCCATCAGCAATTGGGCGGTCGCCACAAGCACAGAGTGACCTGTAACACAGTTCAAGAGGCTCCAAGAACTGCAAGAAATCATAAAAAAAATCAGTCCCATTTCAACATGCAGTTCTGTGATTCGTTCCATGTCTGAATAACACAGTTTAGGATGAACCACAACAAAAACAACTATCACCTTTAAGTAGAGTCAGAAATACAGCTGAAAAGTCAGCAAACAGAGAGAGGTATTAAATCAAAGAAAAGACTGAGGCTGGTGGAAGGTTCTCGTGGTCTCAGATTCTCAGATAAGGTAAAGAGCAACAAGGTTGAATAGAAAGGTTCTACCACTTATATTTTGTCAAAAAATAAGGGATGCTGGTTTCAGAAAAATCATATTTAGTGAAACCGCGAGCTATTATAGAAACCAAAATATATAAAAAAACGTAAAATATAAAATAAATTTACCTGCTCAACATTAGTGAAACTAGCCTCCTCTGGGATTTCTGACATACCATGGGATAATAATTGACGTGACCGTTCACGTGTATTGTACAGTCTATCCCTCAAGTCAGCAAGAATCACACGATAGGGTTCATTTGGAGGAACTTGTTTCCAAAACTCTGCACCAAAAATGAAGCAAATAGGAATCACATTGAGAAAATACAAAACACTTTACATGACCTAAGGCACTTCCTCAGGGACACGAAACAAAAGATGTGATTACAAGGAACTTTCTAATGAACATACAGACGATTGTTATGCTTAGGAAAATACAGGTGAAGTCAGAGATAGGTTGAATGCCTTCCCATTCATTTTGATGATGGTTGAAAAGGGAAAAAAACTGAACAACCAGTATTTTTACATCATTATTTAAAAGTCACTTTACAGAAAAGTGTAGTTAGTTCTCTTAACCCCAAAAATTACCTATATAGTGTTTTGCATCCCTCTTTGAGGATCTGTGGAGTTCATCTGCATGAACCCTAAGCTCATCACTGCAGCGCCACATGGACAACTGCCAGGGAAAAACAATGTAAGAAATTAGCCTAACAATAAATAGTTAAGTAGAAAGAAGATGCAACGCAAACAAACCACAAAGCATTGCATGATTTCAATGAAAATTAAGGGTAAATATTAGTTAAAAAAACCTCAAACATGAGATCCTCAATTTGGGAATAGTATAGGTTAGCAGCCATCATTCGAGCCAATAAGCATACATCCCGTGTGACCTCAGGAGTTACTCTTGGATTACCTGTATCTCATAAAAAGTAAAATGATCAGAATATTGAAAAATGTTTAGTTTTTAACTACTTCCAGACTAAGAATTTTAATCGAAAGATTTAAAAAAAATAATTTGAGCAGTAGAGAAGGATCATACCATCACGATCACCACCCATCCAGGATGAAAACTGAATGAGTGGAGCATTGTAAGGAACTCTTTCATTAATCCCTATATTCTTCAAAGCGGTATCAACACGGCGCAAGAACCTTGGAACACCCTTCCAGATTGTTTCATGGAAGTAACTCATTCCTGCCCTCATCTCATCTTGGGGAGTTGGAGGCGTCCTTCGAATCTCATCTGTACGAAATGCTGCTTGAATCTACATGAGAAATTATGGGAATTAGTGCAAACCAAATCAGCATTTTTCATACGCCAAATACAAGCTTCGATGCTGATAAAGGAAACACCAGTACGTGTACATAAGAATTACCTCTCTCTGCAAGGCCTCATCAAGTTCCTGCTTATCATCTGGAGTAATGTCTTTGGCATACAACTGAGCCAAACAATTCCTTATCCTGGAGGATGATAACACAAAGTAGGATTGATTGAAGATGTTATGAAATTTGTAACCAAAACTAAAATGAAGCATTAAAAACTCTACATGTAATCGAATCCTCAACATGAACTGCAAACTAACCTTCCATGCTTTTGAAGCAAAGATCTGCGGATTGATTGCGTAGGATGGGCAGTCAATACCAGATCAACTGTCTGATTCTTCAGAGCGTCAAAAACTTCTTCAGGAGACTTCTTCATGTCGACAACAAGTCTCTTGATAGTTTCTTCAATGTCTGATTCAGTTGTTGCGTTGCTCTCATCTGCAAAATCTCCTTTCTTCAACTTGATCCGTCGACGATAGGCAATCTGAACCTCCTCGGCTAAGTTAGCCAAGTTCAGCATGTGAGAAAAAGACTTAGCAATAACAATGGAGTCACCAGGATCCAAACTGGTTAACACATTTCCAAGCTCCTGCAGCTTCTTGAAATCATGTTTCCCCTCATACTCTGCCGAAAGCTCATAGCATTCTTGAACCTAAACACACAAATTCATATATTCATATAACGTTAACAAGACCAACTAGTTACCAGTTACCATTTCTCACTTATACAGGAAAATCATCATTCACTTCTCTAAGTATCAGAAACTATAAGCTGCCAATCTCTAGCATCATGATCACATTTCTCCCTGATCTCTCCAATGAGAAAAGTTAAATAATTCAAAGCAGAAATAGCAAAACAAAATGAGCATATCTTCAATCCAAAACCAAATGCAATGGAAAGAGAGATCAAATTTTCAAATCCAAAAACTAGTTCAAAGCAACACCCTGATCTAGGTAGTGACTGCTACATAATTTTCCGAGTAATGTGCCTCCAAGAAACAAAATTATGATCTGGGTATCACTTAACAAACTAATCCATTGATATTGACTCCCCTTAAAAAAAAAAAGTCAATTTCATCAGATTTGGTAATCAATGCCCCTTTTACACCAAAAGAGAACAAAAATCTTTTACCAGTGGAACTTTTTATGATAATCAAAATAGCTAAATCAGCCCAAAAAAATAAAAAGGCAAGAGCCGTGAAGTTTACCGTTTCCTTGAGATCTTCACCATGCAAATCTTGAAGAATATCAAGAAACCGATCCAACAGCAAAGCATCATACTCCACCAATTTGTCATCTTCACTGACTTTTCCAGGGACCAAAAGCCTAAGCTGTGCATCGATTGATGCCAGCTTCTCGAGATTCCGAGGTTGCATTGTTCACTTCTCTAGCTTCTTTCTAAGCAAGTCACAGAGAAAAGAAAATTAAAATTGAAATAAAACAAACAGAAAAAACAAATTAAGAAAGTTAGAAAGAGGAACCCACAAAAGCAGAAGTGAGGAAAATAAAGATTGAGTCAATTGCTACAAATCTGATCATGACCCACTAAAATTGGGCCTGTAAAATCGAGGTTTCCATACAGAAAGCCACGTGTAGAGAGAAAAGAAATGCATGTTGAAACAAACGACCAATGAAGTTCAAATACTATTAAGATCAGAACGAACAGAGCTGCATATAAATATATAAATATAGTTGCAGAGAAAGTAATGATTTAGAGTTACGAAGACAATAGAAGTACCTGAATCTGGACAATTCACTCAGATTTGGTGGAAGGCAGGGAGAGAGAGAGAGAGGTTTGGATGAAAAAGTGAAGCAGAGGGTACACTATTTATAAGCAAGAAGAATAGAGGTCGATGAAAATGTAACTGACTTTAGATGATGTACTACACTAGAAAAACAATTTGCTATTTTCTATTTCTTTTTCCCTTTCCATAATCATCTAAAAATAAAACATTTGATAATGGAGTTCAACTAGGATAGCATTTTTATCCTCTCCTGCCACAAATTACTATCTTTTTTATACTAAAAACAAAGTATTTTTATAAAATAATTCTTTTTTTTATAGAAAAAATAAGTAATTTCTTAATTTAAAAAATCAAGATAACGTTACCATATTATTGTAATTATTATTTTTCAATTAAAAAAAAGGTTCGATTCAGTTCATGTTCTACCTTTTTTATGGATGAAATAGCTTATTACTATTTTAGTTTGCTGTAGAGATGGAAAAGAAATAATCTTTTCTTATTTTTCTCTAAAAATTTTCCCTTTGCTTTCTATTTTTACGTATTCAAATATGATTTTGTGAATTCAACTCTTTCTTCTAATTTTAATAAACTTTTCTTTGTTAAAAGAATTTATGGGTTTACTTTTCTTAATAAAAATTGTGATTATTTATTAATTGATATTGCTATGTGAATTATTTCGTTTTATGGTTGCAAAAATAATTGGTTCATAAATTATAGTACAATTCAATTTATAGGATAAAAAGGTTTAAGTAAAGAAAACCAATAATAATAATAAAATGACTATATAAATAATATTACAATATTTTATAAATATTTTTAATTATAAACCAGAAATTAAAATATATAAAACTACAAAATATAAAATTTATTTTTTAAAAATATTATATTCATTTCTTTAGTAAAAAAAATTATTTCTTTCTTTCATTATGAATATTGTTATTTTTTAAAAAAAATTATTATGATCTTTCAAATAAAAAAAAATTAAAAAAAAAACCTTAATTGTAAACTTTTTTTTTAGAACGTTAACCATAACCTTTAATTCATTAGCTAATTTTTTAATTTTATTATTCAATAGAGGTATTTAACACACGGGCCACATAATCAGGAATGGTCCTCTACTATCAACACACGTCCAAATAGAGATTTGAACTTGTGACCAATAAGTTACAATACATCGTATTAACCACTAAAATATGACCTCAATTCCAATTTTATTATTTTTTAAGATTTTGGATAAGAATAATTAAAAGTAGAAGGGTAAAAGAAAGTTTATCCATATTAAAATGTTACATATTAAAATGTTAAACATTAAACACTTTCACAAATCAAATAATCGCAATACTAAACACAATTAAAAACACTCCATGGGTTATAAAATGTGGAGATTTCAGATTCGATTCGTACCAACTACATTATCAGCTTCTATTTAATATTTGGTACAAGGGAGAGGATCACCCTTATTATGTAGCACACGATGATATACAGTCTGTTAATGACATCTTTTATATTAAAAATAAAACACTCCATAACCTTTATTATATAGCACACAAGTCAAAATTCTAACTAATGCCTCAATCACTATTGATGAATATGAAAAGAAAAAAAAAACATGATTAAGTAGTTTTTAAGTTAGTTAACAAATTAGTCAAATTAACTAACAAATTAGTTGATGAAAAGAGCTCCAGCATTGAATTAGTGCCCCATATGAATCAAATTTCTACTTGTCATGACACCACTTATCATGTGTCTAGAAATTAACGCCACTTATCTTATCATTATTTTTTTTTTTATTTAGAGATCATCAGTTGAATGGAATAAGATAACTTATCTGGGTGTTGATTTTTTTTTTTTAATAAGACAACAATATGAATATATTCAAAACCACATATTTTATATTATATAATTTGAGAAAGAAAATTATTTTTTGTGATTGTCATTGGCGACCAATGGAGCTTCTCAAAAGTCAATAATATACTATAGTGGTGGATGAATGTATTCAAAAATATTATTCTCTTTCTAATTATTCTAAAAAAATATTAATCAGCTTCTCTTTAGAATTTTCGAAAAAAAAAATGCATTAGGAGAGAATTTTCACTTTAACTTGTTGTGCCTTATTGTCAAATAAAAAAAAAAAAATTCCACTTGTCGTGCACTTCAACTTCATTGAGAGGAACATCTAATATTATAAGGTCTAAAATGCTTATTCTGCCTATTAAACCCATTTTTTTTAATATAGTTAAGAGAGGAAGATTCGAACTCTGTTCGCTTAGACACGATGACAGATTGTTTGTCAATTATGCTGAACCCCAACCACTGATTAAACCTATCTATAATTTAAAAAATCAATGTAAATAAAAGTTAGATAGCAAAATATAAAAGTTAATGTAATCATACAAATAAAATTAAAAAAAAAATTGTATCGGTACATTACTACACAAGTTATCATATATTCAGAAAAGAACAGCGGACCAGTTGTAGAAATTTGAATAGCACTAGTATAATTTGGCTACTTTTCGTTTGAGAGTGAAATTTGGGGTGTTTATAATTGAGGGTGACATGTAAAATAAATACGAGCATGGGACCAAAGTTTTCTTTTTGTACGGTGGCTTTTGTTGTTCTTTGTCGTTTTTGTCCGTTCTTACCGTCCACTTGTACGCTAACAGAATATGCTTTGGAAAATGCCTTTTTCGGTTGGAAAAAAATCAAAAGGTTGGTTCCGTATTTGACTGACAATTTGCTGCTGTTATGGGCAAAAGATTTCTTAATTATTTAATTGTTTACAAAAAAGGGGGAAAAAAAAAACGTTTAATATACTTTCTAATTCTAGCCTTGGAAACTTAATTACAAGTTCAAGTTTGAACAAGTTAGTCCAGCCCAATTTTGACCAAACCTACTAAAAATTTCTTTTTTTTTCTAATAAAAAATTTTCATTTTATATTTCCGTCAACATTTTCCTCCTTCTGTCTATTTTTTCCGTCAAAATAACGGTTGAATGACCAAAATGTAATTTTTATGGGCAATGTTGTAAAAACTCAAGAAATGAGAGACTATTCATAAACTTTCCCTTCTTCTTCTCCTTCTTGAAAACCTAGCCGCCAGCCACCTCTGCCATATCTGACCAGAACCCTTCCCTTCTTTTTCTTCCTCCCATCCAACCCACAGAAATCGCATCCTCTCTCTCCTCCACACCCTTCTTCTCCTCCCTCAAACACCAATGCAACAAAACCTTAAAATCAATAAGATCCAACACCAAAATGCAAAATCAAAAAGTTTGAAAAGCAGGAAACATGAAAACACAAAACAAAGTCAGGGAGAGGAGCATAACGGAAACAGAGTCGGGGATGTATTTCCCAATAAGAGAAGAGGATGAATCGCTATTTGCCAATCTGGGATGAATAACTATCCTCGCTATTTCTAAGCATGGGACTAGAATCTGAATCCACAAGAATAACATTTACAAATTCAAGAAACAAGCAAATCACAACATCGCTAATCTATGTAAATTAAACTGGCCCAAGAACACCTTTGGCTTCAACCTGTCGCCGCCAGACCAGGACTTTGTCGCTGGACCCATAAAAAGGATAAATACCACCTTCGACGATAACGAAGCAGTTGGAATGAAAAAATGGATTTTAAACTTCAATCTGAAACTTCTAGGATCGAAAACTTCTTCGATCTGAAACTTCTCTGTACTGACTGTTGCTCGCAATCCAGTAATAGCAAGGAAATTTTGATTTTCATTTTTCTAGGTTGATTTTAGTTGCGCTTGATGGTCTGTGTTCTTGGTTCCCAAGAGATGGCTAAGATGATGAATGGCGCAGTGGAGATGGATTGATTGAAAAGTGTCAAAGATGGGTTAGTGTCAACTTGCGATGAACGAGGCATAACTTATTTTGTCTTGTTTGTTTTTATGGTTGTGCATTCGTGAATGGGATTTATTTTAATTTTCTTTGTTTCTAACCTCTGTTACCTTTTGATTTTCTCTGATTTTTGTGGAAAAACCAGAAACATTAATCTGGTCTTTGTTTTTTCCCTTCAATCTTGTAAATCCATTTCAAAAATCAATAAGGTTTGGTCGGAAAACATGATTCAAAGAAGATGGCGGTGGTGTGGATAAATCTGTCAGCAGGAAAGATGGGCTTTGGTGATTTCGGCCAGGTCAAATCAGAATTGGCAGTGTTCAGGCAACACCGTGGGGTGGAAAAAGGATGGAAGGAGGAAGGAAGTTGAAGAAGAAGGGAAAGTTCATGAATAGTCCATCATTTCTTGAGTTTTTATAAAAAGGCCCGTAAAAATTACATTTTGATCCTTTAATCGTTATTTTAACCAAAAAAATAGACAGAAGGAGGAAAATGTTGACGGAAATATAAAATAAGAATTTTTTTGTTGGAAAAAAAAAAAGACAGGGAGTTTTTTGGAGATTTGGTCACAATTTAGAGACTTTTTTTGCATTATCCCCAATATTAGTTCAAGTTCAAATAATGCTATGTTAGAGTAAACATTAAGCAAGCTTCTTCACTTGATTCTAGGGAAAAGGAAAGGGAAAGGAAAAGAGAAAGAGGACTAATTTCATCCCGATTTTGGAAAAAAATGTAACAAAATAAGTATCTATTTTTAATTTGTAACAATCATGTACCTCAATTTATAAAAATATAGCAATTCAATACCTTTGGTCGTAATCCATGCATACCAACGCGGGTAGACATGTGAAAAAGTAATTTATTATTATTATTAAAAAGAATTTTTAATTTTTGATTGTCCACTTCATTGTAAGGGAAAAGTAGTACTGTCACAATCTAGTCCGTTGATTGTGACATGCATACAGCTAGACCGAAATATGGACGCACACCTCTAAAATGATTCATCTAACTGGCATTTATCAACTACGTAATCCTAATCCACTGGCCTTGCTTGCAATGTCCTCGTTGCGACCCAATAACCTCACTACGCGATGGGATGGTCACAGCCTCTGATACCATTTTTGTTGGACATTCTAGCTAGGGGGTCAACATGCATTTAGCTAGACCGAAATCTGGCCGCATGTTCCAAAATGATCCATCTAATTGGCATTCGTTGACTACTTAGGCCTTTATCACTGACATAAAACGGTTATTCCAAGTTGACTAGGTAGTTAGGTAGTTTAACTTATATATCATATCATATTATATTTTAGTCATCATTCGACGTGTGATCTCACAAGTGAATAGCACTTTTTGAAAGCTGTATTTTAGTAAATAGCATATACTTTCAAAAATTAAGCCAATAACAATATACTGCCTCCATTTTTATCAATTCTTTACACTGAAATCAGCATTATTAGATTCAAGTTTGGTATGGATAGTTTGATGGGTTAGGTAGATTAAAGTATTTTTAGGTTAGTTATAAAGTATGATTATTGTACTTAAGTTATATATAAATAATATTTTAATCTAACTAATCCAACCCATCAAACTTGAATCTAATCATGCTAATTTCCGTATAAAAAATTGACAAAAACGGAAGTAGTATCTTTTTTAAACTCCTTCTATACCATTATTTTTCCTAGCACACAAATAACAGAACATAAAACAATAGATATATCTTTTTAAAACTCCTATACCATTATTTTTCCTAGCACACAATAACGGAACATAAGACAACAGAAACAATATCTTCCTAGCACACAATAACGGAACATAAGACAACAGAAACAATATCGCGTAAACTACTCATCTTCTTCATCTTTCTTCTTCTTCTTGCTAATGTTTGGTAACTCATTGTATATTTATATATGATTATATATATATATATATATATAACCCAATTAAAAATTATTTTCTATTTTTATATTTTTAATAATTAATTATGTATATTAGTAAAATAAAAATTAATCAGTGTGTAAAAATACTAATATTAGTATTACATATTATTCAGTATCATTCCAAACTCAAACCAAGTCAAGCTTGATGATGTATATTTGCACATGCATGTTATCAACAAGAAAAAGGAAAAAAAAAATAAATAAATCATTAAATATGGAGGAATACCAAACAACATTCAATAATACAATAGAAAAATGGGAACATTGTTTATTCTTGATTTTGCATGATACTCCCTCCCTATCATCATCATATAATAATATATTCTAACTTTCATTTTTACAGGTATTAAAAATAATATTATTATATTATAAATATAAAATTTATTTATTAAATAAATATTCGTTTAAATATTTTTTTATTTTTTAAAGTACATTATTTATTAATATTTTAATAGTATAAAAAGAATATCATCATCTAATTTTGTTATAATCTAAGACCCTTATATTGGTAAAAAAAATGAAAGTTAGGGTATTTATTTTAAAACGGAGGGAGTATAATATAATTAATTATCAAATTTAAGATTAATTTAAATGTTACTATCTTATTTGTTTTTAAACACTCCTACAACATAGAAATGTTTTCTCTTGTTTCTTTCTTCGGGAAATTTTTTTTTTCTATTTATATTTACAGTATTGTCTGCATAATTCATTGAACTTTCTTTCTCGAGTTTAGAATCTGAAAAAATTTATAATAATGGTTGACTTAAATAACTCATCATCATGCGTGCTTCAATACAAACAGTGACACCATTTTTTATTACTAGATACTTATAATAATTAAATCAAATATATTAGAATAAAATTTTATTCTTTCAAAAATTTAAATTTGAATTAGCTAATCAATAAATATATGATTGATTGATCATTCCACTTTATAGAAAGATGGTAAGATATCGATGTCTCAAGTTCGATTCTATCTTACAGAAAAATGGTAGGATGTCGATGTCTCAAGTTCGATTTCTAAAGCTGTCTCACAAATTTAAGAGGCTCTGTGCTAAATATCAAAATTGGGCATTGGTTCCATGCAAATTAAAACTACAAGGAGTAAATAATTCAATTTTTTTTTCTTCCAACAATTCAATTCATTAAAAATAGGGAGATGAAAACTTATTATTAGAAAATACAGGCACGTTACTGTCATTCATTGAGAAACTAACATCTAGCAATGTCACGATGCATGCTATTCCTTAATTAATTTCTTATATCAACCCATCATCATCTGACTCTTTTCGTTTTAAATAATTTCAATTATTTTCTTGACTTTTGCCTATTATTCGATAGCTTAATGAACTGTATATGTTGACAATTTTGTTTTCGCTACTGTAACATTTTCAACTTATTAAAAAATTCTTACAAATTCACCTAATTTTAACTATGACCTTTGTTGCCGTTGTCATTGGCATGGTAGAGGGAGTTTTGCAGCTCTTGGTAGTTTTATTTGGATTGAATTAAGATTAGCCAATTTAGTATTTGAAAATTGAATAGTTAATAAAAAAAAAAAAAACTCACCTAATTTTTTTTTTTAAAACATAGTTATAAACACATGCATCCAGATATGAATAGAGAATTCGAATTCAGTCCGTTAGGACTCGAGAGTAGAGATTTCTTAATTACAAATTCACCTAAATTTTACTATGATTAAAATTTAAATTTCAAATTGAAAAACATACACTTTGTATATTTTTCCCCCCGAAACAAGTAAATATTTATATATTATTTTTGAAATAATATTTGTTTGACATTCTTAACTATAGTTCATTTTATTCCATTAAAAAAAAACTATAGTTCATTTTATTAATTTAAGAGAATCTTAAATAATAAAGTTATTTTTTAATTACACCCTATAAAATGTGCTAATATAAACAAATTAGAATTAAAGTGTTAGTATCATAAAATTTATTTTGAGCTGTTATTTATAAAACTAGGCAGATACCCTCATAATACGCGGATTGTTGAATATTATTATTTTATATTTTTATTTTAAATACATAAACATAATATTATAAATCACTATAAACATATTTTAATATCTAACATATTATTTTATTTTTACTTTATGTTATTTATAAGATTTTGAAGTATTAGTTTTGCTTTAGTGTTTTAAATAATAAGATTGATAATATTTTTAATCATCTTGATTTTTTTTCTGAAGTAAAAGGAATAAATTATGAAAATGTATAAATTAAAAAATACTATTTTTATTATATTACTAATAATAAATATCATTATTAATTAATAAATTTAATTTTTGTCTAACATATATTGTCAATTTTATCGGATGTCCCCGAGGGGACCTAACATATATTGTCAATAGCCATAGCATCAGTTGGGTTTCTTGCAGAATAGTGAATTTGTCCCTTCTCCAATAAGCCTATGCCAATACGACTTTTATCCGAATTGAACGACTTTCTTTGCAGACCATTATGGATTACCTGCAAATGATGAAAGTCAGTTGGAAAAAACATAACTTTGGATGCTATGTCAAAAAGATTGTTTGACTTTGTTTAAACCTGTTTTAGCTAAAGCGACTTAATATTTGGATGGTTAACAGTTTAAAATGTTTGTATGAGCATATCAGGTGTGTGAAATACCAACTGTTAGAAATAGTACGCTCAATCCTAACTTCTTGAATTGCGAGAAGAATTCATAGTAAACGCTGTATCAAAACTTCCAGAAGAAGAAGACTGTGGTTTTAAATTATGCTTTGATTAAACATAATTCAAAGGGTTTGTTTCCTTCAAGATAGAATCAACTAGAAGAAAGGAGAAATGATCCTCCAGGACGTAATCAATAAAAAGTTTAGATAATTGAAGCAAAAACAATTTTAGACGGAATCTATAAGGAAACTAAGCAAAGTGAAAAATTTGAATTGGACATTTGATCAACAAAACAAATGATTGCCGAAGTAGTTTTATAAACAAACATTTGGACAAAATCTACAAAGAGACGTTATATTAAAATTAAATTTAATTAATCCAAATCCAAGTCTAAATCAATTCTAATTACATGAATCAAATAAAAAATTACATTTGTGGGTGAAAAATAGTAAATATAAATCAATTTAAAATTAAAAAAGCCAGGGATCTCTCTCCTCTTTTCCTTTTATTTCAAGAACTCTCTTTTACTCAAAAGTTTTCTTGAGTGTAGTTTTCTAAGGACTGCTGATCGTTTCTACACTAGCAGTGGCCCTTTTTCTTGTTTTTTCCTAATTTTTTGTTTTAGTTTTCTTTTCTTTTTCTGCTTTTTGGGTAGGTTTTATTCAGTTTTCTTGTTTCTTTATATGGGTCTTGTTGTCCCTTCTGTTGTATTTTAGTGATGATGGAGTAGCAGATTTACAGTGTTTTGAGAAATTTCACCAATTTTTTTAGTATATCTATCGTTTTTAGGGTCAACTTTAGTGTTCTTAATGTTGGAAATTTTGGTGTGTTTAGTCGATTTTGAGCATAATAATTTATAAGGAAAAAGTGCGTTTTGAATAACTTGAAATATGTCAATGTATTCTACGCAATGAGAGCGTTCCAACGGTATATTATATGCTCAAAACGGATTTAAGGTGAATGAGAAATTGAAGCTC
>CATIWJ010360307.1:0-10279 GCA_949640765.1 Croton laevigatus | reverse complement strand
GCCAAACCATTTCCTAAATTCCTAAATCATCTATTCCAAGGAAAAATGCTGAAGCTAGAAAGTCTAATATGCTTACTACTAATGCATTCCCCATGTACTCTTCTAATCTTGGGATACAACCATCATTGAACCATTTTGCCTCCTGTAGGTAGGCTTTTGGTAGTTCTTTCGACTAATTATATTACAAAAATAAGAAAGATGAGACTTATTTATATCTGTGATATAAAATAATATAATTACCAGTAGGCTAATCCTTCATATGTAATTAGGAAAAATTATTATTTTGTATTGAATTTTGATCAATATTACTATTTAGTAATTTATTTTTGATAAAACAACTTCCATTCCCACTGTTTGGTTCCATTGAATATTTTAGTCCTTCTATCCAATTTCAAGTTTGTTGTGCATTAGGTACCAAAATCTTAAGTTTTGAATATTTGACAAACTTACTTGAATTTGTGAAGTATCTAACGTTGTTTCAAGTTCCTTTTGAGTTGTCTCAGCATTTTAAAATCCTGTCCAAGTGAGCCAAGCCAGTTAAGTTCCAATTTTGTTAGAGTTATAATCCTGGCATAGGCATCACGACCACGACGTGTTCCTCGCGCTCGCGACCTAGTACTTTTTCAAAGTCCAAAATTTCATTTAGGCTCTAGAAAGATCGCGACAAAGCTTAGCGGTCACGACCAAAACACAAGTTGGTGGTTATGGAGAAAAACTACCTCGTTGCGACTGCGATGTGTTCATCGCACCCATAACCGTAACAGAGTTTGGCCAAGAATTTTCTCCAAAGCTACTGGAACAATCGCGATGCAGGTTCTCAACCGCGACTAAAATGCCAATTAGTTGTTGCAGCCAAGTCGTGCTCGTGACCATACCATCGCGCTTGCGATGCGCCCAATGTCAGACACAATGGCTAGTACATTTAATGCTGAGCAGCGCAACAGGTATCCGTTGGAAAGTCCATTTTGAATTTCATATGAGAGGTCATGCCTGCGACCCTCAGATCGTACTCGCGACACTGACAAAAGAAAGAGTAGTTTTTCTATTTTGCTTTTCAACAGCTAGTTTTTATTATATGGGAATAAATACCACTCAAACTGTATTAATGAGGTAAGACAACTACCATATTCAATACTCTCAACAACCTTATTGTGCAAATCTTATTCTTAATTTCATTTATTAAATTTTTTAGTGTTTGTTAGTTGGGTAAGCATTAAACCCACGTTTTGATTAGTTGTTAAGTTAGATAGTTAGCTTTAAACTTTTGTTCTGTGTATTGTAGATTTGGAGTAAGCATAAACCCTAATTTAAGGTGAACTTGTAAAACCTCTTGTATTTCTTTCTTGTATTTAGTGGAACCCAATTCCTTTCTAAGATTGGAGAAGTGGATGTAGGCAAGAGTTAGCCGAACCACTATAAAATCCTTCTTATTGACCACTAAATTTCCGCTTCAAATTTTTTAGAAGGCCACTAATTCACCCCTTCTTAGTTGCCAAAGGACCAATAATTGGTATCAGAGCCAAGTTCTCTTATTCAAGCTTAATTGTAAGAGTTGATCTTCATGGCAACATTTTAAGAGCAAAACATTCATGTCTCAAGACCCTTCTTTGATGGAATAAACTTTCCACTCTAGAGAGTTAAAATAGAGTGGTTTCTCGAAGGCTTAGGTCTTTGGAAATTCATTCTTAAGGAGCTAAAAAGACCCACAAAGAAGAATAAAGATGGGATTGAAGTTGACATACCAAGAGATGAGTGGGAATAAGATTTTGTTCATAAATACAAAAGGATTGCCAATGTGTAAGTGTCATCTTACAAAGTGTCAATGAAGAAGAGGCATCGAGAATTCTCAATTGCTCTTCACCTTATAGTATGTGGAGAACTCTTGAAAATTATCATGAAGGCACCCAACAAGTCAAGAATAAGAGAAAGTATACCGCAATCTTTGAATATGAAACATTTGAAAGATTGCCAAATGATAACATCACAAAACTCTCAAATAGACTTTTTGCCTTAGTATCTAGATTAAGAAATTTGGGCATCCATAAAACATCTGGGAAAGTCAATGACAAGCTTGTTAGATCATTATCGGAGCAATGGGATGCAGTGGTAATATCTCTCCAGAAAACAAATGCCATTGACACACGTAAAACGGATGAGCTTATTGGTGATCTCATCTCATGGGAGCGCACTATTGACAAGAGAAATGAGGGCAAAACCATGGAAGGAGGAGATAAAAAGAAAATTATTGCTCTCAAGGCTAGTAAGAAGGGCAATAAACAAGTGGAAGAGTCATCATCTAGTGATGAAGATTCATGTGATGATGAAGTGCATAAAAAGATGAAGGCATTCATCACAAGAAAGCTTAGGAAGAACTTTGAGATTCGAAGGAAGTTTAAGAAGATATCTAAGGAGGAACCAACTTGATATAAATGTGGCAATGTTGGCCGGCTAAGGAGTGAATGTCCTAAGCTTGGGAGAGACAAGAGGAAGAAGGACAAGGAAGAAAGAAGAAAAGAGAAGAAAGCTAGAAGAGAGAAGAAAAAAAAAGAAGAAATCCTTCAAAGCCACATGGAGTAATAGTGACTCCTCTAGTGAAAAAGAAGAAAGCAAAGAAAAAGAAAACTTGCACTTTATGGCTTTTAAAGATAATGAAAGTGGCAACCATTCACAATGCTTGGTCTTTCTCCAAGAAGCTTCCAATGAGGTATCATCATCTTCTAATTCATAATCTCTTTCTAAACATGATAGTTATTCTCCTGATAATTGTTGTAACACCCCTTAATTCGACTATTTCTAGCCGAACCAAGTTGTGCCACATTACATATTACATGGTATACAAATCATATTCTAAATCTAATTACAAAATATGGATACAATTTTTTTCTCTTATATTCTAGCTTTACTTGTGCTGACTTCATCTTCACAGTATATGCCAATCTAAGTTCTTCGGGCCCTGATACTATTTGACAGTTCCTATTTCTTTCACATCTTTCAGAGACCTACAAGTTTAGAATTAACCAAACTTGTTGAGCGATTACGCTCAGTGGATACTTTAATTAATGAAAAGCTTAAATAATTTAAAATATAATAGTATTTAAAATACATTAGAAATACTCAAATATTTCCAAATAAATCATTAAGAGGTAAAATAAATTATTACCATATAAACACATCAAAATAATAAATAACCGAATAATTCACTTTCATTTCACATTTGCTCTTTGTTTAGCTTTATTAGGTATTCAGGTGAACACATGGATAACGTTACTATCTGTATTTCGGTATGGCATAGTATTACTCACTCCAATTTTGAATTTTGTCTTTTTAAACGGCCGTATTCAAAATTCAATATAATCAGTTTCACGGTCGTGGCCGCTATAACAGAATTCTGTATCAAAATCTATTCTGTGTCAAGATTCAATCTATATCACTATTCAATCTGTTCAAAAATTCGCAGTACTGCTAAGTATATAATGCATCATACCCTAATCTCACTAGTTCCACTTATCCTAAGTAGAGCATAAAATATTTACTAGATATGTGAGGAATTTATAAAATTTACTAAATATTGGATTTACTGCTTTCTGAAATTTTTCAAAAATAAATACCATCACAATATCCATCTCAAAAATCAAACATATATTTATCAAAATATTTTTATCATAAATAAGTGTCTTTTTCTCAAAAATATATTGATAGAAGATTTTTGAACTTATTTTTTTTATCAAAAATATACTTATTTCAAATATACTGTATTTTTATCTTTAATAAAAAAAAAGGAGTATTTTATCAACATATTCATAATAAATATTCATAGTTTATTCATCATAAGTATTTTCCAACAATATTTTCATCTTAAGTATTTATTTATTAAATATTATTTCCCTTTAAATCATATACATTATTTTTAAACCATTATTAATTCTATAATATTTATTGTAAATTCTTTTATATCAATCTTTATTAAAAATTGATTTTCTTAAATTAAAACTATTTTGTTTCATATTTATTTTTATTTCTTTGTCAAAATTATTTTAAAATTTTACTTTATTCCTTAATAATAATTTCTAAAAATTAAGTATTTAAAATGATATTTTCTCAAAATATGTAACAAAAGGTATTTAGTCAAAATAGTTAAAGAAAAGATACTTTATTTTTAATTAATATTTTCTCAAAATATTTTAATAAATAATATCTTCTCAAAATATTTAAACTCTCTTTATTTATATATTTTTTTCGTAAAATATTTTAAAAGTTATTTTAGGTATTTAATTTCTCCAAAATAAACATAGATTCTTTAAAAATAAATATTTTCCAAAAACATTCCTTTTCGATATAAAAATCACTTTAAATAAGATAATGTATTATCTTTTAAAATCACTAATTTTAATAAAAATATTACTTAAATCAAAAATTCCTAAATAACTTGATTTGTAAAATATTTAACTAATAATTTGCAAATATTTAATTAAAAAATACAATTTTTATAAATACATTTCGGCTCCTATTCCTTAATTTTTCTCTCAACTGTTCCTTATCCTATCATTATCCATTTACCAAAATCATAAGATATTGTCTATTATATTCTTACTTCATATTTTTTTATTAATTATCTTATGATATGTCTTTATTTCTCTATTTAATTAAATTATACTAAATTTATATTCTTAACTTTAATATAATAAATTCTAATTAATTAATATATATATATATATATATATACATATATATATATATATATATATAATATTAAAATTAATTAACTAATAGTCCAAATTTTGATTATTACTTCATTTCAAATTAATGCCAATAATAATTAAATTTAAATAATTAAGTTTACGTTAATTACATTTTTAATAGTTTGGAGCCTCGGATTGACAAATGGATTCCAATTTTGGGTTCAGCTCATCGAAACGATGCGGTATAAGGTCTATCGAAAAAGCCCGCCAAAGAGGGAATATTCCAGTCTCCTGATAGAATATTTCGGTCACCGGAATTCGCTAGAATCTGCAAAACTTGTCGGATTTTAAATTCGAGTATACCATAAGAACCATCTCATTACAAGGATTTAAAAAACGCAAATATATTGAACAGAAAATACATAGATTTGCCAGAAAACTCAATAAACCGTTCGGCCAGTCACCGGAAAACACAACTCTTAAATTCGGTGACCAATCAACTCAAACTCAACGTCAAAATGAAGCTTATGGAATAAAAATTGAGAATCTACCTTCAAATTGGGCAGACTATGGCCGAAGGACGTCGGAAAAGCCATCAAAACTTTCAGCCGTTGAACACATTTTTCGATCCGGTTATAGATCGGTAAAAAGGCCTATATCATCAGAAAGTTCGCGTTGAGAGGATTCCAGATCAATTCTCAAAGTCTCCATCCGACCACCATAGGCACCAGAATCTTCATCAGAAGCTTTCAATCGACGTTGCTCTTTGGTCACCGGAAACAATGCTCTTCTACAGCAACCTCTACATCAGTCGAAAGCCCTTGATGAGTGGAGTCGACCAGTGCCCTCCTCTCTCTCATTGGACTGCGGAAGCCCCCGAAAAAAGCTTTTGAAGTTCCAGTGAATAGTGTGGTGAATAGGAACCCGTCGCTTCTCGCCGCGATTCTAGGCTGTTCCGGTGGAGTCTCGCTGCCAAGCCTATATCCTGGAGCTCGCCAAAAGCTAGGCTTCGTGGCGGCGTAGCGCGTCAGCCGATCTGGCCATCGGTGGCAGCAGACCGTTTCTCCTCTCTTTTCTTCTTTTCTTTCTCATTTTCCCGTTTCCCTCTTTGATTTCTTTTTTTTTCCATTTCTAATTTTCACTTCTTCTTTACATGCTAATAATAATAATAATACAACAACATAAAAAAACAATAATAGTATTATTATCAAAAATACAATTTTGTCCATAACTGCTTTCTCAGTTTACTTAAATATTGGTAGTTTAAAATTACCAAAGCATCCTTCAAAATAATTTTTATTACCAAATTTATCCCTTTTCAATTTAAATCGACATTTTAAAAATTAGAGTGTTACAAATCTCACACCCTTAAAAGATTTTGGTCCCCAAAATCAAAATCTTAAAATCAATTTAGAATTCTAAATTAATGAAGTGCTTTTATTACACCGATTTAAGCAGTTAAGGGTTTGTTGTTGAATTTATTACAAAATTCTGAATTTTGCTATAAATTCCAATACTCTATAACAATCCATTCACGATTCATCAATCTAAAAATCAATCTTTCTTTTTCTTAAAATCAAATTTTGCTCAAACAAAAATGGCAACCTCAGTCAATTCTATTTGTGTTTTCTGTGGTGCTAAATCAAGAAAAACTAATGTATTTAAAGATGAAGCTAAGCTTTTAGGTGAAGCGTTGGATGATAGAAAACACAAGTTAATTTACAGAGGTGGAAATGTAAGCCTGATGGGTGTAGTTGCCAGAATTACACATAATGGTGGTAGTGAAGTTTTCTGCGTATTGCTTAAAGCTTTGTAGGATAATGACTTAGTTGGTACTACCCCAGGAGATAATAAAATGTTGGTGGGTTCCATACATAAGCGTAAGTCTACTATGTATGAATATTCAGATGCTTTATAACTCTGCCTGGTGGTTATGAAACACTGGAAGAATTTCTTGACATGTTGACTTGGGCTCAATTTAGGGATTCATAAAAAAACCCATAGGATTACAGAATATTGATGGATTTTATGACCTATTATTGGATTTCCTGGACTCAATTATGGAGAAATGATTTATGTTGACCCAATCTCGAAATTTATTTATTACTGAGTCAGATGTAAATAGGTTATTGGATCGACTAATGGCTTTTAGCGTAATAATGAATCGTAGTGTAAATCCATTGAACTGGTCTACTAGTGAAAACAGTAAAAGAAAAAGAACAGATTAGTTTATGCTTATCTTTCTTATGTTTCTCTTAAATTATTATTGTTATCTACTCATCCATTTCCTTTTTGAAATAAATTTTATTTATTAATTATTTATTACACAAGTGTCTGACCTAACTTTTATCTAAGTGCCCTCTCATAAGCTTCTGCTGAAGCTTCTGGATCACCTGAAATGTAATGAGGGGAGAATTTTACATGCTCTATTGGAGTTGCTGGTTCCATATGCCCTTCAGCTAAGGGTTGTTCATCCCCTAGAAAGGAGATGTACCGATTCAAAATTGGTAGAGCCTTAAGTCTAAGTTGTCATAGATTATCTGAGGTACCTGACTCCTTATCACGGTATACTTCATTTAACTCATGGAGATAATCCTTTAAAGCGATTCTCCTGGTCCTGGACTTTAGAGTTTGAATAGCTGTTAACCATTCTCCTATTTTTGGACTCTCTATCATTGCTTCATCTCCATCCATTCCTAGATCATAGTATCAATTAAATACATATACTATGGTAGCCTTCGTTCTATGAATAAGATCATTTCACATATTCTCTTTCTCAATTATTTGTCTTAATTTATTTCTCCACTGTAAAAGTGGAGCGTACCATTTAAAGAAAGTCCAAATATTTGATTTGGAGTTTGTAGGATTATTTAAAAAGAAGAATAATTCTACGGTTGGAAACTCGATTGAAAAATAATGGTGTACACCTAAACACCAAAGATACCATAATTGTACTTTATTCATACCATCTGAGGGTTTAAATAATATGTTAGAAGATATGGGTGTATGTCGAAAGGATCACAAAAATTTTCGGTTAAACCCCTTTGACAAACGATATAGAAGCAACACATATAAAGAGTTACACGAGCATATCGATTGAGAGCTTGTAAATTTTCAAATTCTGTATTGGAAGGAAATTCACGCTAGCGAGAAGCCATTCGTACTAGAGGTAAAGGAAAGAAAACATTAGCTGGTTAATGATTCATGAGGATTTTTTTAGAAGAAATTTTTTCAATGCAAAGGAAGCTTTACTCAGTTGTGATTCTATAATTTATTTAACCTCTGAATTTATAGGCAAATTTTCAAACTCAACCAGTTCAAATTCCTTTTGAATATTTTCGTCATTTATCCAAGCTTTATTTCTTCTCAATTTGACTTATTTCCTTTTCAGAGTACTTATCTGTCGCTTAATCATCGACTGAATTTATGATTTATTACTTTTACTTTATATAATTTCATGTCTGTTGGAATTTTCTCATTATTTATATGAAATTTTACGGTCAATAGTTTTTCTTTTGTCATTTCGTTCATTAATCATAGATTAAGTTTTCAAATAATGCGATTTTGTGGTCTCTACGTCATTGATTAATCTCATATACTTTAATTATTGATTCCCTTTTCGTATATATCAATGTCTTATTATTATACTGTTTGATTTGCTGGACACAAATCAAATATTCATATACTTTATTGTTTGAATCCCCTTTGTATTTTGTTAAACCTTTACTTTTACCCCATCTTTCTCTTTTTTTTTTTTAAAACTGATCTCCACTTTCTTTTAAATTTTATATGCCATTTTATCTACCTTATCAATAAGAATTTTTTTTTATACAACTTTAACTCCTAATAATTTATCAGACTCTTTGTTTCAGGAATGATTTACTTTTTGAAATTATTTTTTTTATTATTTATATATATATATATATATATATATATATATATATATATATATATATATATATATATATATTTTGTCATATCAGAAAGTTATTTAACCATTACATCGGGCCAGGACATAGAGTTAATTATCTTGCCACATAACAAAATTATTCACTTTATATTTTACTGATTCTTAGAATATTTTTACTATGTTAATATTGTATTTCTACTTGATTCCAAAATTTTTTGACACTCAGTATTTCAATTTCATTCTCTAAAACAAAATACAAGTGCGTCCACCTATATCATTTCAGAGAATTTTTAAAATTACTTAATCGTATATTGGATACAGCTGATCCCAATATAAGACTATTTATTTCATGTTATTCTATTTGTAACACCCTAACTTTCAAATATTAATTTGGCAATAATTTCCAGACGTCGAGACGAGTGATTTGAATATAATTTTGATAGGGTTTTATTCCGGATGAAATTTCAATTTTTACTGATATCGATAAAATGCAGTGACACTGTAAATTGGAACTTACCTCAGTAAATTTTATTATATGAATAAGTGAGGGGTATATTAATAATTTTAAATTTCAAGATATTAAATAAACTTAATAATTAAATTAATAAGGAAGATAATGATATATATATGTGTATAAAAAAAATAAATGAAAAGAAAAGAGATAAGAAGAGATAGAAAGGAAACGGGTGGGAAAGAAGAAAGTACAATAAAAAGAAAGAAAAGAAAGGAGACAGCCGAAAAAGAAAGCAATAACAAAAACAAAGTTTAAAGGAATTGGAAAAGAAGGGGATTGTGGCCGACAATGGGTAAATGATTCTGAATAATAATAAAAAAACAGACAATAAATTATACCCCACATGAATTATTCGTATTAGATTTAAAAAAAAATTATGCTCTGTTTTCATTTCAATACAGCTCATTCAATTCTTCATCTTGCTCTCTTGAAATTTTATTTTCACCCTCTCCTCTATCCTTCAGTTTTACGTCCTTATCTTAGCCTCAAAATTGAATACTGATTATGTAAGAGAAAGAAGAGCAACAAACTGCTCTGTAAACTTTCCAAGAGCAGAGGAAGTTTCATATATATTGTTTTTACTATTTTTCTTCAATTTTAGAAATAAAAACCACTGAAAGGAAGGTCTCAGTCCGGTGACAAATCTGGACGCAATAAATGTGGAAAACAGTGGCTGGAAACCCGTTTTCAGACCAGTCAAAACTCAACCTTCAAAAAGTCAACAAAATTTCAACCTCTGTTTTCGTTCATTCCGGTGGCTCTCCGACCCATCTGAATTTGCGAGCTGACCGGCGACGATGAGAGGATGCGACCGGTGTCTTGGTTGCTCGAGATTGACGCCGGAGATGGGAAACCAGAAGACTGAAAATCGCGTGAACAGTGACTGTCGCTGTGATAAAGACAACGGTCTGATTCGAGGTCAGGTTCGGTTCGCTTGAATTTGTTGGTCCCTTGGCAACTAAGAGGGGGGGTGAATTAGTGGCCTTCTAAAAATTAAAGCGGAAATTTGGTAGATTACTAGAAGGATTTTTATAATGGTTCGGCCAAAAACTCCTTGCCTACTTCCACTTCTCCAATCCTAGAAAGGAATTGGGTTCCACTAAGACACAAACAAGAATACAAAAGGTTTTGCAAGTTCACCTCAAACTTAGGGTTTGTGATCACCCCAAACTTACA
>CATIWJ010360301.1:0-18320 GCA_949640765.1 Croton laevigatus | reverse complement strand
GTCTGTTATAATTGGCATGTATATGAGTGTAATTATGTTATAGCTTAGAATTTTAATTTATTTAAGAAAATAATAGTGAGCAAATGGCGCTGTGACACCTAAGTCTGTCTTATACGTAGGGCGGATTTGGGGTGTTACATGTAGTTCTATGCAAGTGAGTTCAAGGGGATCGGACATAATGGGGCTACCCATATACTAAACCTAATTTTTTTTTTTGCTAACGCCTCTTATCCATGCATCTCTTATCATAGACAAATAATAATCATAATAATAGTAATAAGTTTTTATATGAAATTTTTTAAATTTTATGAACTTTATTATTTTCTTAAATATGACTTATTATTTTTGTATTACTTTACGACTATTAAAATATCATTTATTAATATATAATTTATTAATATATAACAACTACCTTAGTTCTTGATAATTTATCACTTTATTCTTTTAAATTTTACCTTTTTAATATAATAATTTAATAATAAACCAAATGAGCTTGATATAAAAAATTATTATTTAAGTTAACTGCAATGACATATTTTATTATTACTTCCAAAAGATACATGACAGTTTCTGAGACAAATTAATATAGTATATTGTAACATGTATTTTATGCATTAATCTAAATTATACTTAATTTCATTTTTTTTTTGTTTCTCAATATTTGGCTGTTTATAAATAAAACTTATATATGTGTGTGTGTTTTTTTTTTTTTTAATATCGAGTCATTTGTGAGGAAAAGAACTTATTTAAAATGAAAATGTCAACGTCCTAATTATACTATCAAAATTCACAAAAAGACAACAATTTGACGGTGGAAGATTGACAATTGTGTAACGAGGAAATGGCAAAGTAATATAAAATTTGAAACAAACTGTAGTAGTAAATATGGCAAAGTTTGTTGGTTTCTCTTTGGAATTTGGAGGGAAGGTTAGACTTACAAATTAAAGGTAGGACCAGAAATAGCACATTGCTCAATAGAGTTGACTATATTTAGGATCGAACGGAAAACTCAATGAAGTATAATTATTATAATTTGGATGCCATGCCACATCTTATTTGTTTTCATTAAAATACATGTTTTTTTTTTTGACAAAATTAAAATACACGTTGATGATCAGTAATTTCAGACTTTTCATACAACTTCCTCCCAACTGTTTTCATAACGGATTTGGCTATTTCAAACAGATTTTAAATAGAAAAAATATTTCCTTTTTTGGGTGTGCCGATGGGTGCGTATGTAATGTTTATATTAAAAAAAAAAAGAAAGGGATTTTAAAGCCAAGGATTTGCAGCAATGGTGGTTCTAAAGCTTCTCTTTCACTCCAAATTTCTCTCCTTAATCTAAAGGCATCTAGGGGTGGGTTGTATGATTACAGACCATTAACCGAGTACTATGGGAAGAGGAATTATTTGGCACCCATGGAGTCACTGTCTATTGGCCGACAGTCAACAGATCAAGGAGAGAAAGAGATGGCAATTGAAAAAGAGACAAATTTCTCTTTGGTCTTCAAACTTAAAAACTGCTTACCATAATATCCAATTTAACGAAAAAAATGAAAGGGAGAAAATTTTAGTCTAACAGCAGTAAAATACAGGAATAAAATAGTTTTTTTCAAAAAATACAAAAAGAAAATAATTAATTATGTCAAAACACAAAGAGAAAATCATAATTTCTCTTAATGAATTTGAAGTATTACAAACTCTCACCATTATTTTTCTCATTTAAAGGTGCAAAGGCCGAACCTAAATGATTAAAGCGATCTATTAAGATTAAAGTCGTGTGTTCGACTCTCACTCCCTCTCCTTCCTCCCAATTCCCCACCCATGTACCTATGTAAAAGAAAAAAAGTATTTTTCTAGTTTATCATCTAACCTTACAACATTTTTTCTAGAGTCACTTTATACCTCTGTTAAAAAAAAAAAAAAGAGTCACTTTATACCAAAATGAGCCAATTGAATAGTACTATTTTACATGTACTGGATCTCACAATAAACATACATTCAATTTCGCAAGAATTGAATACAAAATCTACTTAAGTATTAGGTGTAGTTCTATGCAAGTGAGTTCAAGGGGATCGGACATAACTCAAGCCCAAAAATGACGCTACCCATACACTAAACCTAATTTCTTTTGCTAACGCCTCTTATCCATGCGACTCTTAGCATAGACAAATAATAATAATAATAAGTTTTTATATGAAATTTTTAAAATTTTATGAACTTTATTATTTTCTTAGATATGACTTATTATTTTCGTATTACTTTACGACTATTAAAATATCATTTATTAATATATAACCTAAGAGCATCTCCAATGTAAAATTAAATTACCCTCATTTGATCACAATGTTAGAAATACAAAAAGTGTTTAAAAAAATTTATTTAATACTAATGTCTATTTAACTGTTAAGCTAATGTATCTATTGTCATGGTCGAGCATTCCTTCTATTTCTTGAGAGTATAATAGATAATTTTTATGTTAAAATTAATATGAGATTAGTTCAACATTAAATTATGGGCTTGGGAAACAAAAAGATAACAAATAGAAGAATTACGTTGGAGAGGCTTTTTGAAAAATGAATATCTGCAAATTGATATCCAACTAATTAATTATTCACATCTTCTATTTTAATTGACATACCAGTTACAATGACCTTTTAATTGAAGCAACAGAAAAGTCAATTGATGGGAAATAATTTTTCTTTTTTTTATTTTTGACACCAAATATTTTCAAAATTTATATGAAAAGTCATATCCTCACATTGAATAAAATGGAAAGGGTAATATTTTGTATTGCAAAGTTAAGATTAAATTATTGTTATAGTCATCATTTTGTATAAATTTGACCTCTCCTAACAAACTTATGAATAAATTATAAGAAGAAAAATATATTGTTTTCTATATTTGACCCTACTTGTAAATTGTTGAAGCTAGTAAAAAGAATTAGGTAATTACATTAAAATGATTGATAGAGAGAGTTGAGTGATTATTCAACTAATCCCATAATCAAAAACCTTTTTGCTTCCTCATTGTGCTTTTAATGTCAAAGGTTAGTTATATCTCACCAAAATGAAACTAATATACCAATTGTCAAAGTTTCAAAATAATCCCCGATTAATGTTTATGTAGTAGGTAATATATATGTTTTTTTTCTCCTTTTCATATTGCAACGGATAAAGCAAGCCATTTTTCAGATGTATTACCAATTTAGACTAATTCGAATTCGAGATAGAAATGACATTTAAACTCAAGACCTCTCGTCAAATTATAATCAATCCTTATCCATGTCTTCGCCTTTGGTGGGTAATATACAAGTATTAATAGTTGTAGACAGATTGAGAAGAGGTGGACGCATGGAGGCAAGGAGCTACAAAAATTAATGATTAGAAGGACCATATGCATGTGCAAGTGATTTGTTTTTGCAACTTTAATGTCTTCAACGGCCAAAACTGCTATATTATTTATTTGGTTTCTACAAAATGGGATCTTAAAAAACAGAAAAAAAAAAAAGAAATAAAACGCTTGGAGTTTGGACATTTTAATATCTCCAAGAAGATACCCAACCTTCTACCATTTGACAAAATTCCACTTTCTGCGGATCTTATGCCAGTATTTTATTCCTTTTTTTTTTCCTTGAAAAAGGAATATTTTTTTTTTAAAACATAGAAATAAACTTATATACACGAAAGATTCGAACTCAGTCTGTTAAGACTCGATGACAAAGATTTTACCATCTTTGCTGGTTCCTAACCACTTTGAAAAGAAATAGTAAGAAATAGTAAGATTTTACCACCTTATTGTAACTTAAATGTAGGTACAAATACAAACTTGGTTATTGTTACGTTTTGTTTAAGCAATTCCTTGAGAAGATTTTTAAAATCAAGATTTCACCTAAAATTGTTAAACTGTCTGTAAAATTGGACTGTAAAATCGAATTATAAAATCGAATTATTTTATAATAATTATAAAGAAATCAAACAACCCGCAACCAAATATATATTAAGTTGAAAAGAATTAACTTAAGAAAAAAAAGTACATTTAATATAACATAGAAATAGGTGTTTAAACTTTTCTTTTAAACTATGGTCTTCTACATATGGTTATTCACATTTCCATTTGTAATCTCCAAAGTATATATATATATTTTTTTTTTTTGATAATTATAATGAATTTTATTTATAAGTTGTGTTTAGTGTAAAATTATTAATTATCATATATATGAGCCTCCAAAGTGAGTTCAAAAATATTCAAATTTTTATTAATTCAAATATTCTAATGATTTCAAATTATCAATATTAGTGGAATTTTTCTTTGTTTACACTTGTTTTTGTCACTCTCGAATTTGACCTTAAACTCGAACTGGTTTGCTACAATTGCTTTGAAAGCTTGCGGACGGACTTCTTACTTGAGGATTTAGAAGAGAAGGCTTACTGTTGATCGGACTTTTCTGTTTTCAACAGTCATGTCATATAATTGGCAAAAGCCTTTTCACTGTCTTTCTCTCACGCTAAAAGACTGCTCAATAAAGTTTTATATTGAGAATCATAAGATTTTATTAAAATTAAATTTCATGTCTAATTTTTTTTTTTAAAATTCAAATGAGAGATTTAACTCATATGTCATATAATAGAGGGTTGCCCTCCTCTATCGACACACTCCTGATTGAGGATTCAACTCCTCACCAACAAGTTACAACACAACCATTAGACTAAACTCTCAACTCCAATTTAACTCGATTTGATATTATTCTTTACTTATAAAATCGTAAGATTTCAAAACTTAAATTGAGATTTTAACAAACTTGACTTTAATTGGTTTTAAAATATAATTATACTTAGATAGAAGTAAACTAGAAGTTGTTTGAGTGGTACATATTTTATTCAATAGCATTAATATTGACTTTTATATATATTTTATAAATTTTATAGATACAACGTTACTTTCTTCAAAGGAATTTTTCAAAAAGAAAAAAAAATAAAAGTTAATATTGTCTTTCACAATAATTATTTATTTTAGAAAAATAATGAAAAATTAGAAACATCAATAGAAAACTAATGAAAAATAAATATAGTACAATAAAATAAAATAAAAGAGTACAAAATTTTCTGTACTTCAATTAAAAGAAAAAACATTTTCTTTAAAAATTAAAGGAGAAATATTGAAGAAATTATAGACAAGACTAAAGAAAAAAAATTTAAGATAAATATTTTATATTAATAAAAATATTTTGGGCAATTGAACTTTGGCTTTTGTTTGTTGAATGCCACTATTTTATATTAATAAGTATTTTTAAGTGGTTGGAAATAAATACCACATGTTAGAACTAATTAGTTATAAATAGTATTAAATTTTAATAATGTAGTAAATAACATATTTGAGTTAAGCTAAAACTTTAAACCTTAAAATAACTCTTTTAATCCATAATTTGTAATAGGACTCCAAAATTCAATTATCATAGGCCCAATTTGTACTTCGGATATGCTCAAAGGCCCATCCTACCACCTCCTGTTTAAATAGGGAATTACTCACTCATTAACGAAATTATATACTTTATTTATTATACTTATTAATTACTGTTTAAATAGGGAATTACTCACTCATTAACGAAATTAGATACTTCATTTATTATACTCATTAATTACTGAAACAACATTAGGGCGATGAGTTCGGTGAAAACCTTAACTGAGCACAAAATCCCGAAAAACGTTCTTACAACCTTTATAGCCTGTAAGACTTTATCTTTGCTACAAAATTCACCCCTCCCCAACCCTTCCCCTTAACAATATTTACACCAAATCAACCAGACTTGACCAATTTTTAGCATAACAACAAATGTATAGAGCAAAATAGCCTCAACCACCAATAATCGCTCCCCACTAGGAGAAGCATGGGTATCTTTGAAGACGAAGATTGGGATAGAGCAAAACCTACCTCGAAAACAATTCTACTTATGTTATTGGTTGATAAACAACTCAAGATTGGGACTCAAGTTGGGGAAGGAACCAAACCTATGGAAGACCTACTCTGGCAATAGGAACACAGCTTCGCCTAGCAACCAAGTGACATCGTTGGAATTAGTAGAGATGACGTCGTTAGAATGGTCCCTATGGATAGGTTAATTTGACATAAGATATGTTCATAAGACAACCTTAAAGGCTCAAGTCGTAGCTAATTTTATGGCCAGGTGTAAAATTAACTTAGAGGAGAAAGAAATAAGAAAGGAAGCGTGGACCCTGCACGTAGATGGCACTAGAGGAAATAAATGTGCAAAAGCCAAAATAGTACTCAAAGGCCCCACTAAATTACAGTTCAAGTACGCAATCAAGCTTGATTTTCTCTAAACTAATAATGCTGCTGAGTATGAAGCTTTAATAATAGGTTTATCCTTAGCCTTAGAAGTAAAACTTGAAAAGTTAACAATCCACTCTGACTCTAAGCTAGTTGCCAGCCAAATATAAGGAGAATATGTAGTTAAGATAAAAATTTAAAACACTATGCAATTACTACAATATGTGGGAACCTTTGGTAAATGGGAAATTATGTCAATTCCAAGAGAAGAAAATGAAGAAGCAGATATACTAGCGAAAGCCAGTTTAAAAAACAAGCCCTGCATACACACTCGGATGAAACCACTAGATTGTCAACTTATGTCCTAAAAGAAAGAGAAATTATGGCTTTATCATAAAACTCCTTCTAGATAATCCCGATTAGAAAGTTTTTAGAAGAGGAAGAACTCCCTGAAGATCAAAATAAAGCTGAAAAAACTCACAGAATAGCCACAAACCTACGATGGAATGTTGTACAAAAGAACATACTTCCACCCTTGGTTTAAATGTGAACGACTAAAAGCAAAGCTAATTATGAAGGAGGTCCATTCAGGAGCGACATGGGCTTATGAAGGCCCCGAAGTTGCGATTCGTAAAACCTCCTTATGGGAAACTATTGACCCACATTGAAAAAGGATATTTTTAACTTTGTTTGACATTATTCACGATGCCATATTTATGTAACAGTACAAAGATAGGCTTAGGCAGAATTACAGTCCTTACCAATGATCTAGCCATTCGCCACTTAGGGAGTAGACATACTGAAGCCCTTTTCGAAGACTTTTTTTCAAAGATGATTTGTCATTATAGCAATAGATCATTTCTCCAAGTGGGTGGAAGTGGAGGCAATCTCGACTATTATAGCTATAAGAATAGTTGCATTTGTTGGGGAGAATATATTACATAGATTTGGAATCCCAGACTTCTTTATTAGAAAAAATAGCACACAGTTCGAGTGGAATGCCTTTAAAGATTTCTACAGGGAAAATGGAATAACACAAAGATTTATGTCAATTGCACATCCTCAAATGAACAGTCTAACAAAAGTCTCAAATCGAACCATCCTAAAAGGTATCAAGAAAAGACTAAATGAAAAAGGCAAAAACTGGGTAGATGAGTTGGGTCCCGTCTCATGGTCTTATAGAACTACACCTAAAAATGTAACTGGAGAAACTCTTTTCTGGTTAGTCTACGATACTAAAACAGTGGTCCTGATAAAACAGAAAATACCCAGTTATAGAGTCTTGCATGATAAGGAAGGAGAAGACCCATCTTTGGCTCTAGATATGCTTGAAGAAAGGCAGGAAGAAGCTAGTACTCTAATGGTGGCCTATAAACAGCGAGTAGCTAGATTTTACAATAACAAACTCAAACCGAGAAAACTCAAAATGGTAGATAAAGTATGGAGAAAAATAGAGATAGCTAAAGCGAATGTAGGATCGAACAAACTAAAAGGCAGGTGGAAAAGACCATTCGAAAGCGTCAAAGCCATAGGCCCTATTCAAACTTCGAACAAAAGAAGACACCCGTGCCAAGAACATGGAACTAGGATTGCTTAAAGAAGTGTTTTATTATGGCTGTTTCCCTTAATGATTTTTTCATTATATCTTTGCAGAACACAATCCACATAAAATTAGCAGAAATGACACTGAGTTGCTAGATGTTAAATTCTCGACCCAAGCCTCAAAAAACTTGGTCACTGGATGTCTAAAATTTTCGACCTTGATTTGCACACTGCCAAGTTACTAGAATTTTAAACTACGAACTTGAGCGTTGCTGCAAAATCGAATCGTTGGATGTTTAAATTCCCGATCCTAAAGATGATGTTGAGTTGCTGTGTTATGAAAGTATGCAACTTTCTTTATAAATCAGATTAGTAGGAATAATAATAATAATTAAAATAACGCACACAAATAAATTGATTATTCAACAAGTGTTAGTATCTCTAAATATGTTGCAAAATTTTTACTGAAAAGATAAAATATACAAGTGTTCACAACACTTTTAATAACTTATTACCCATACACACTCCAGTTACACCAAAGAATTTTTCTCTAAAATTTCTCTTAAAGCTTCTCAGTCTCAGCTTCTTGTTTCTCTTTTGTTTTAGGGATAATAGGAAATAAAACAATGCTTTAATTTATAGGTTTCTATAAATCATATAAACCACCTAATATTTAGCCATCCTAAATGGAATAACTAGTACAAATCTTTCATAATTTAGTAAAACTACATTAATGTATTAACCCTAAACCTTTCTTTATATTTACAATTTTAAATATTGTAATCTAGTATTTTCTTAATAATCTCCCACTTGAATATTAATTTTAATATGTCTTCACACCTTATTCCATGTAGTAGAGCTTTCTTGTATGTCACTAATGCATGCCAACTAAAGTTGAATATAATTTCAGTTTCTTAATAGTCATCTTCTTTGTCAACATATCTGTCGGTTTCTTAGTTCCTTGAATTTTCTCTAGCTTTAACACTTCATCTTCTAATAATGACCAAATGAAATGATATCAAAGTCCAATATACTTTATTCTAAAATGAAATGCTGAATTATTTGCCAAGTGTATCGCACTCTGACTATCACTGTACAGAGCGTTATTCTCTTGCCTGAATCCTAACTTAGTTAACAAACCTTGAAGCCATAGCGTCTCTTTACTAGCTATAGTTACTGCTACATACTCAGCCTTTGTAATGGATAAAGCAACAATCTTTTATAACTATAACATCCCACTAATAGTTGTATTTCCAACCGTGAATATATAATCGATGGTGCTTTTTCTATGATCTGCTTTAACTTTAAAATCAACATCTACTTAACCTTGTACTTTTAATTCACCTTTACCAAAGTACAAACTCTTATTATGCTACCTCATAGATACCTCAAAATCTACTTCACTGCTTCCAACGAACTTTTCCTAGATTTAAAATATAAATGCTAATAACTCCCACTACATGTTTAATATCTGGTCTTGTATAAACCATTACGTACATCAAACTCAATGGCTGAGGCATAAGGAACCGTAAACATATAATCTTTATCTTTTTTGTCTAAGGGGACTGGTCCTTTGATAATCGAAAGTGACTTGCTACAAACGTACTAACTGGCTTAGGGTTAGCCATATTAAATTTCTACAAAACATGTTTGATGTACTTTGATTAAGATAACTGCAAAGTCTCTCTATACCAATATCTTGTAATTTGCATTCCAAGAATCTTTTTTGCTGGACCTAAGTCCTTCATGTCAAATTCCTTACGCAATTGCTAACATATCATCAACATAAAGTAGTAAAATGATACAACTAGACTGATATCTCTTGAAGTAGAATCTTCATTATGCATATACCTATCAAACTTTTTGTACCACTATCTGGGTCTTATTTTAGGCCATATAAACTCTTTTTAAGTTTGCACATTATATTTTCTATTAGTAAGAAACCTTCTAGTTTATTCATGTATATCTCTTCATCCAAATCTCCATTAAAAAATACAGTATTCACGTCTAACTGCTCAAGATGAAGATCTTTAAATGCAACAATACTCAACACTGTTTTGATGGTATTCAGTTTCACATCATGAGCGAAAATCTCATTATCATCAACTCCTTCTTTCTATTAAAAACCTTTGACAACTAGTCGAGTTTTGTACCTCTTAGAACCATTATGCTCTTTTTTCACCCAATATACCTATTTGTTGTGAAGTGCTTTCTTACCTATGAAGAAATTTCGCACCCTTTCTATGGCTAACATGCACAATATAAAGAAAGTCTAGACCCCTGCTATGACTGATAATATAGTAAGGGGGGGAGTATGATGGTGGGTATTCTTAAACCTATTTATGTAGCGACATTGTCTTATGTATGACCTCAATTACAAATAGCGACTTCTAATTACAAATAGCGAGTTGTGCTTAATAACATTCTTATTACCCTTAACAGTGCACGACTTAGGCCTTTGGTTTCCAGGAGCGAGCTTTAGAGTTGGAGACAAGATACCAGAACTAAGGCCAAGAGGTTAAGAAGTTGGTGATGACGAAGAGTAAGTTAGAGGAGGAGAAAAATAAACTGGCAAAAAAAGTACGCCTCCAGGCTACTCTGGCTGAAAGTAGCCATAACCAAACTTAGGCAAAGTTGCACACCGCTAAAGAGGAAATCAAGACTTGCCAATAGAAATACTTATCCAACAAAAGAAAGGCAAGCTAATTAAAGAGGGTGTTGGAGAGCGCCCAAAAGGAGGAAGAAGAGTTGAGGTCTTAGCAGGAGGGATTGAAGACAAGCGTACGATAAGTTTGAGAAAATTTGATTGCTTGTAAATTCAACATGTTTTTAGTCCCTAATCTTGTGGTTATTTGATGTTTAGTATGCTTAAATATAAGATTTTATTTAGTTTTGTTATTTTGATTAGGGACTGTTAGATTTGATAAAAAAAGAAGCATATGAAGTATATTTGAGGGAGTTTTGGAACATAAAAAATGAAGCTGAAAGCTACTTGGACGTTTTTCACTCCATTAGGAGTTACCCTTAGGCAAGACTAATAGGCTGAGCAGCTGTTGCGGATTAAAGTTAACTGGGCTGTTGGCCCACAACTTTATCTTACAAATTAAGCTTAATTAACAGCTTAGGAAAGATACTTGAACACTATTTTATTGGCCAATTTTGTTATATTAATGTGGGCCTTAGTTTTTATTAGTATATAAATGTAATTTAGGTCTTTAGGAGGATATTCTGATACTCACTCAAGCTTGTTATATTTTTAGGTTTTATTTTTTAGAAACTTTATGTGTTTTCCATGGCCATACCTGTCTAACTTCCCCTTTTTCAGTCAAGGGATAATTCAAGGTTAAAGTTCTTAATGATTGTAAGATCTTAATGTGCTTTAATTACTATTTGATTTATATTGCATTTATGTCTTTTCTATAGCTTAACTGGAAAATATATCCTTAGTGATTTTCTGTTATTTGATCAAAAAGAGCTCGTTATTCAATTAATAGAAATTTACATAACTAATTAACTAGGCTAATTCCGTAATTGTTTAGTTGAATTGATACAAATAGTGATTGGAACAATTTAATTATGGTAATGCTTTTGGGTTATATTAAGTGAAGATATAACCTAATTTGAATGAATTTTTGTAATCTTTGTTGGTTAGAGCAATGTCTTTTTAGTTTTTAATGCAATTGGCAAATTAAATCTTTCGTCGTACTTAAAGTTGTTTGTCAATTAGATGTTATTATTAGGTCATATCTTAATAATCTAATAATAAGGAAAGATTGATTAGAGGAGGTTCTCTTTAGCTATAACTTGTTCTGCAATATTAAATTAAAGAGTTATCCTAGAGTTAATGAGTAAATCCATATGAACTTCTTACTGCAAATTACTTTTGGCTGAGTTTGTTTCCAATTGATTTCAAATTTTAATTTCTTTTGCTGTCTTAATTTCGTTTTAATCGCCAACATTAGAAATCCCCCTTTTCTCACTTTTAAATTTCAATTTTACAGTTTCAGTTTTAGTTAGCCTTAAGGTTAGTACTTTGAGTTCGATCATTCTCACTTTATTTATAGAATTCCATCTTGTTGGAAGAGAAGTTTCTATTTTTAGTGGTTTCGACACTCATTAATCACTCATAAGTTTTAATATATATTTTTCTTAAAAAATAGTCTTAATTTATATATACTGTTCATAAACCATACTCCTCTGTTTAATGTAGCATCACACATCTCGTGATTACGAATACCAGTTCATGATTTACAAGGTTCAAAAATTAAAAATTATTAAAAAATTGTCACTTTCCGAAACAAACAAATCCACCTCATGTGTATAACACGCATTTATTTATAACTGATTTACAAATAGTTTACAGTAAGCTTATGTTGTGTTGATAGAAAAAGGCAAATGGAGGATAAAATTTACAATATTGAAGGTGGCGAATTGAAACCTATTTTATTATTTTGATAAAATTTCATGTAACTAGGCAAGTTTAGTGATTGATAATAAACTAGGAGTTTTAATATGGAAAATATTTATTTATTATAATTCATTATTTTTTCATAATAATTTAATAGAATAACCAAAAATTATTGAGCATGCCTAGTTTGCAAAAACCGACTCTAAAAACCTAGAATCACATTAACAATCAAATTTCTTATATATCATCGTGAGGGACAACTTTCCATTATTTGCACTTTTGAAACTTCAGTAAGCTTGAAGACAATTTTCCATTATGATTTGTGGGAAGCTTGTAAGTTCTGCATGAAGGGCTTCAAGCCCGTTAAATAAGAATTTAAAAGGAAACATATAAAAAATAAATAAAAAATCTAATTTTAAGTCTGAAAATAACTTTTAACCTAATTATATATATACATATATTTTTTTCATTAAAAGAGCTATATTTAAATTTTTAACTCTTAAAATGGTCATATTATTTTGTTTATAAATAGTTTATAGTTGCTAATAATATGTTTATAAACTGTTTATATTTTGTTTATAATTTAAAGTGGCTATTTTTTAAATTATTTTCAAAAAATAAGAACTTTTTAGAATATGTTAAAATTTAGTGAGGTATTTATGTCAAAATCTAATTCAAAATTCTAGTACTTTTACAAAAGTATTACTATAATAAATAGCTCAATTTATAATTTAATTTCAAATAAATAGTACATATATTTGTTATTTAGGAAAATAGTACAATATGTTTCATAATTAAAAAATAGCTTTTTTTTCTATGAAGAAAATATAAGCATATAAGAAAAAGAAAATAAATATGCTTATATTTTCTTCATAGCCAAAAAAATACTATTATTTTCTAATTATAAAACATATTGTTTTATTTTCCAAAATACCAAAAATATATGTTATTTTGCTAAACACTTTTGAAAAAATAATAATTATGAGAAAGGCACTCGTAGTCAATATAGTTTGAAAAATGAAAACTAATTTTTAATACGTCACATTTTTATTTACTTACAGGTTACTTTTTGTTTATAATCTGTTTTCATTTTGTTGTTTCTGTTTGTCTTGTTTATATATCTATTTTCTCTATTTATCTTTCTTTTATTGTAAAAGTTCAATATTATTTATATTGTTTATAGTTTTATTCGTATCCCTTGTTATTATTAATCTGTTTAAGAGCTGTTTACCATATGTCTAACATTTGCTCAATATTTTACAATTAGTTTATAATTGATTTACAAATACTATGCAATTTGTTTCTCTAATTTTTCCTCTTACAAGTATTTAATCGGTATTAGAAACTCATATCGATTAAGAATATCATACCATCATGACTTATAAAAATACAATCTAACTAAGTTAATTAGTTAACATTGGTAGGTTCAAGTCTGGATAAGTTTAGCGCAATCAATTTTCCCACATCACGGGTTCTAACCTCTACCTATTCTGCAAAACTTTTGATTCATAAATATATTATGGTACAAGGTAGCAATGAAGTCCATTCCGCTGCAAATGGAACAAAAAAAAAAAAGTAGGTCTAGCCGAGACAAAAATAAAAAATTAGTCACATAAATTTGCTCTACATAAAAAAAATGCTAAATTTCAAGTCAAGGAGGAATTCAAATTTCAAGTGTCAACCAAACCCAGTCTAGTTGCACTTGAGGGAGATTATTAGACAAATTTCATGCTCAATCCAAAATTTCCCTATTTTGACAATTTTTACAAGATTTTCCATCCAATTTAGTGCCAATTTTCATAAAACCCCTACTTTCATTTTAATTTAACGCCTAAAAAAATTTCATATTTAGTCTCCTTCCTAAAAACTATATAAACCCTAGCCCATAAGCTGGCCAGGGGACCTTTTCTTTTTCTCTTATCCTCCTATTCACATTCATCATATATATTATTCTCCCTAATTTTCTTTTCTTGGCATTAGTTATTATTCAACATAAAAAAAACAAAAAATAATTCATGTGGACTTAGCTTAATTAGGTATCTGAGCTAAGGATTTGGAGTTTGATTTCAAAATCGAAGCAATTCCATTTCATCTCAGACGTAGAAGAATTGTCAGCCTTCAAAGTAAGTTTTCCCAATTACTTCTCTATTCAATTTAATTTTAGTACATGATCTTCAAATCCTTTCTTCTGAAAAATCTTATCCACCTCACAGTGGTATTTTGGACTACATACGCCCGTGGTAGATCCATTAACAGTCAAGGATGTGCTTGAGCCCACCCTAAATTTGCAAAAGATAAAGAAATGGACTTGCTTGCTACAAATCTAGCTATATTTATTGGTCCTCTCCTACTGCCAACACTTAATACAAGTGTAGCTCAGGGGCGGAGCCACGTTGAAGCCATTGGGAGCGTTGGACCCCATAGAATTTTGGCAAAAAATTCACAACTTTTGGTGTTGTGGTGTAGTGGCCGAAGTTGTAGTGTATTGCTAGCGGAAATGAATGAGAAATAACGAAGAGGGATATTTAATAAAAACTTCATATGTTTTATTTATATCTACATTTTCGTCCCTGTCTTTTTTTTTTTTTTTTTTGGAACAAAAATCTTCCTCTGTTTTAATTAGGGGTGGGCAAAACCGAACCGCAAACCGAAACCGAACCGAATAATCGGTTAACTGAATTTTCAGTTCGGTTTTCGGTTCCTAAAAATCGTGAACTGAATTTTCGGTTCAGTTTTTTGTTCGTAAATTTAATAAACCGATTTAAATTTTACATGTAAAATTCAGCTAAAACCGAATCCTTTCAGTTCGGTTTACAAATTTTATATTCGGTTTTGAACCGAAAATTGATTTTCGGTTCGATTATCGAACCGAACCGGTTTTGCCCACCCATAGTTTAATTCCGTTGACAAAAATACCCTTTTGTCTATTTTTCCGTTAAAATAGCGGTATAAGGATCAAAATGAAATTTTACGAGCAATTTTGAAAAATTTCAAAAAAATGAAGGACTGGTTTTGATATTTTCCTTTCCTCTTCTCTTCCCATTCTCTTCTTCTCCCTTATTCCTCTGATTCTACGTGAGTCACTGCCTGCCCCGCCGCCGCCGCTGACCCTGATTGTCGACGCCGCTGCTCCTACTCTGATTTCCGGCGAATTTGAGGTAAGGTTTATATGTTCATAAAATTGAAATTTGAGTGTATTATTATGTTAGGTTTTAGGGTTTCTCTACTTAAAATTTGTGAAATTGAAAGATATAACAGTTGTTGAATAATGATTTTACTAATTTACTTAGCAGCTGTTAGAGTGAGTGAAAATAGGAAGGGTGAAGAAAGAAGAAGAGAGTACCGCCACCACTGCAGACCTTGGTAAGTTGATTTCTTTATGCCTTTTGCGTTTCTGTTTGTTTCCTTATTAATTTGTTTTGAATTTTCTTCATTTGGTAATTTTATGGATTTGGGTTTTGTGGTATTTGCTTTATGGGGTCTTTGTTGTGATTAATTTGGCTATGGACATGTTTATTTCTTGAATTGTATTCAAATTCAATTGGTATATGTCGTCTTTTTTCAATTAGGAATTGAATCTTTGCATGAGTTTATCGATTAGAGGAGTTTGGGTATGATTCTGAAGGGAATTAATGTTAAACGGTTTGAACTTAGCAAATGGTATTATTTTAATTTGAATGAGAAGATAAATTATCATAATTAGATGAGTTTTCTGGTCTGCAACTGATGCGGCGTCAAAGATAATCTGTAGGCCGTTATTCCCTGTTTCTTTTCATTTTTTATTTTCATAACATTTAGTCCTCCAATTCTTTGAGTTCTTTTCTTGTATTTGTATATTCTACCACTATCTTGAGGGAGACTAGGATCATACTAGTAAGTTCATTCATTTGATAAATCACTGGCGAGAAAATAAAAATTGTGAGGAGATGAGACTCTAAGGCTTCATTCACAGCTGTTTCTAGAACTGCTTTTCAATATATGTCTTGATGGAAAGAGAGGCCTGAAATGCCCAATCATTTACTTTTGGAAAGGAGAAAATTATATTGCCTAAAGCTAGTGAAACCTACCTGTGAAGGGGAAAAGCTTTTTGCAAAAAAAAAAAAGGTTACTTTGGCATAGATGCTTCCTATCAAATCCCAGTGAGATTGGATTAATATGTAATACTGGCTTTTCAAAATTGAGCTAGAATTCAGACGAGTACGTGGCAATTTGACAGTTAGATTGAATAAAATAGAGTCACTTCTATGCATTCTTTTGGAGGTGCGAGAAGAATGACAGTCAAAATAAATTGATACATATACAGAAATTTGTGAAAATTATGATTAAAATGGTCAAAATATTGGATTCTGTCATAAGCATAATGCTAAGCGCATATGATAACCACCTAGAATGTTAAGGTGAAAGTTAGTTAGTCAAGGAGGATAATGTAGAAGTGAGTTAGATGGATTGGGCATCCATGAGAATTATGTTAAACAACAGGATTGCAACCACTTGGTCGCAAAAAAATTTGTTAATTGGCTTGTCCACCTTTTTCTTTCAGCTTGTGTTGATGAAGATGAGGATTGATGCTTTGAATGGTAGAGCATTTCGGTCCCTTATCCATTTACTGATGAAATTGCAGAAGATAAAATAGGAGCAAAGTTTCTGTACAGTTTTGCCATAGATGTTACAGTGCCAAAAATGTTCTAGGCGGAGGCAGCGACGTAGCCAGGAATTGGGCCCCCACGAAAATTTTCTAGCTTACGCCACTGCTTACATAGGTACATTCAACCATAAATCTTAAATTAGGAGTACTTTATTTTAATTTTATGACTTATTTGGGATTATCATTTTATACTTTTATAAAACTTTTAAGGTACTTTTATTTGATTGATTAAACTAAATGATGAAACTTTCCTACCTGACCCTCCCAAAATCCCTTCGGCCAACAAAGTTTTGACTTTAAAACTAGTTGCTATCCCAACTTAACTTGCTGTGTTTTTTTTTTCCCTTTTATTTTCCAAATTTGCTTTATCTGACTTTCCCCTCATTTTAATTTTCATAATCATCAATCTATTATATTTTTCAACAAACAAAAAAAATTAGGTAAGACTAAGAATTATGAGCTTCAATTCCATGGCAGAACCAGAGAAGAAACCTCATGCAATTTTCATTCCATGCCCATCTCAAAGCCACATAAAATCTATGCTTAAACTAGCAAAACTTGTTCACTTAAGAGGTTTTCACATAACCTTTATCAATACTGAATTCAATCACAATCGTCTTGTTGAAGCAAGAGGTCAAAATTCCATAGAAGGGTTACCTGATTTCAATTTTTATACTATTCCTGATTCTCTTCCTCCTTCAGATCCTGATGCTACACAAGATATTCCTGCTCTTTGTGAATCCATTATGACTAATTTCTTACCGCCATTTCATGAGTTGGTTGCAAAATTGAATGATCTTGCTTTATCCGGGGAAATTCCTCCGATCACATGCATTGTTTCTGATGGTTACATGTCAACTTTCACTGTTTCTGCTGCTCAACAACTTGCACTTCCTATTTTCTTATTTTTCACTGTCTCTGCTTCTGCTTTGATGGGGATTAAACACTACTCTACCCTTAAAGAAAGGGGTCTCTTTCCGCTTAAAGGTAACAACTTTTATCCATTTTTACTCTGTTTCGCCCTCGGTAGTTGGTAGATATATCCTACAAAATCACTGAATGCGTAGATTAACTGATACAGATTATTTAGTTTAATTAAAAATCTCGAGTTTGCTGCCGTTAGTGGTATTTGTCTAGCTCGAATCTCAATTATTGACTATGCTATATGCTATATTCTTGGTTGTAGACAAAAGCTACCTAACAAATGGTTATTTGAAGACGGCAGTAGATTGGATTCCAGGTATGAAAGATGTTCGATTGAGGGATCTTCCAGGTTTCCTTCGAACTACCGATCCCGATGACATTCTCTTTAAGTTTCATATGGAAAGTGCAGAAATAGCAACAAAAGCTTCTGCAATTATTGTTCATACATTTGATGCATTAGAGAGACAAGTTTTGAATGGTCTTTCATCTATATATTCTCAAGTTTATGCAATT